>MU158765.1:160355-232114 GCA_015888305.1 Antheraea pernyi | reverse complement strand
ATTTTGGAAATAGCCATGCGGACGAAACCGCGGACAAATAAAATAGAATATGTCAACCGCTATAATTTCGGCTATCTGGCAGTAAAAAGTAAAATTTCCGTTAAAATAGGTCCAGCCGTTTTGGAGATTACCCGCAAAAAACAAACAAACAGATAAAATATACTAATATAAAATTATAGACAAAGTATAAAGAAAATTTCTTTTTGGTCATTTGTAGCCATATCCATTCATCAATAAGTTGATATTTTAATTGTACATTAACAAACTTTATTTTTATAATGTTCGTAAAAATACGGTATGTATGATGAAAAGATAAACGCGATCGTATTTCTTCGAGGTTATTCTTGATGACTGCTGTTTTCCGAATATGCGGTATGTGGTAATTTTGAAATACACAAGCGTCTTCTCAGGACCTAAATGGAATAGAGTATTTTTGATTTTCTTTTTGTTACTGTGAAAAAATCGTAACATACAATACGTCACGTAAGATTTTTCCTCTATAAAATGTATAAAGACCGTACGACATTACTGTGCACCTGGCAATGTTCGTATTCGTTGATGTTACCGTTTGTCTAGTGTTACTGCCACGACGGAACTTGTATTTAAAACTATTCGTATTTTTAACGTTCAAACACTGACGTAAATGACTCAAATGCAATGAAAACAAGAAACAAAACAACAAATAAATGTCTGAATAAGAAAATAGAATTCCCTGCTTTTAAAATAAAATTAACTACTAATTACAATACTGAAACAAACCATGAATAATGAAATTCGAAACAGCCGTTACTACAAAGCGAAAAAATCGTAGGTAAAGACCTTTATATATTAGTATAGAAGTATAGATTATCTTAAATACCTTTATATTGATCATGTCAAACTTATTATTGTATTAATATTTAATATTAATAAGATATTATAATAGTAACACTTTCGTGATTAAATATAGTGCAGTCATATTTAGAGACAATCACGGCATGTGTCAACAATGTATTAAATTTTAATAAAATTAAGTAATGAACTATTTTACAGATTTAACATAAATAATGTACAATTGCTTTGTTTAGATCGACAATACGCGTAAGCGTTGTATGAAATATTATTTATTACACATCGTTGAAATATAATAAATCATACAGTGAAAATTTAATATGCATATTTTTGGCATGGCCGTTAATTATGTTATAACATATATTTAATTTAAACTTTTTAAGTAAAATTAGATGATTTCTTCTATATACGAGTGCTCGCCCAATTGTCGAAATTCCACCATAATTGATTAATCTTTCGAGTTTCAGTATTAAGAAAAAAAAACGATCGTTTTCTAATTTTTTATTGATGATATTAATAGCTAATAAATAAAAAAAAATGATAAACATAGCTGAAGATATTCTTAATTGTTTTGTCTCCGTCTATTTATAGCTATGAAGTGTGTTTACTAACATTGGATTTGAGGAATTTCTAATATTAATTTGGATTTATATTTTTAATTCCATATCTGTTTAAAATTTTATTCTTAAACATATACCAGTGCAAATTACAATAAGTGCTCAATTTTTTAATTTCGCAATCTCAATAACATCTATAAAGCTGAAAAATTAGTTTCATTAGAAGTCATTAACAGACATGAATATGTACGTAAATGTATATATTTTAACCATTTAGTTACTCGCAAAACATTTTAATGCGGATAAATTGAAAAGTAACATACATTTTATTGAAAGCCGAGAGCTGAATTAAGAGCAATTTACATCAAACGATTTTCGGTCGCCGACCACGATGCCTGTCACGACAATCCAATTAACAAGTAAACCTTTCATATTCACAGTGAATATCAAATGTATTTACGTGAGTTGATTTCGCGTTCAAATAAACTATATTTGTGTAATTACATTACGGAGTGTTTTCACTATAACGAAACATTATATCTTATATACTAAAATAGTTATTGTATATCTATTGGGGCCGCCGTCTGTCAATATGGCGATACATCTCGCCCTCGTACGTCACCGGCCCGCGGTTTAGCGGGGTGAGGTGGAAATGAGGTGAGACGTGAGGCGAGGCGACGTTCCCCGGTGGTGGGCGGGCGTAGAACTCTCGAAGGTGGTAGCGAGAGCGCCGGTAGCCCGCCTCGGTGGCGACAGTCGGATGCCGGTGATGTCTCTCCTGGCAGTGTGGGCATGCCAGCTTCTCTCTCCATGTCTTCTGCTCAGTTTGCCTCTCTGGTCTCGCGTCTTTTGTTGCATGCGTGGCCTGTCTTCTTGGTGGCAGCTTCCGTACGGTGGCTTCCTCTGGTATGACGTGCGGTCCACATCGATCCGCCATACTATTCAAGAATTTTGCCATTGTATTGAGATCAGGATCCTCTCCATCTATCTTGTCCGCGGTGTAGTCGTACCAGCGGAACTTCAATATAGTTGGCATCTTATCTGTGATGCTCTTCAATATTTCGGGCGACTGTAGATACTGTTGTTTTCGCAGCCCTCTTATTGCTGCGGCGGTGTTATTAATGCAGCTTGCTAGAATGCATATGTCATATGCGGAATCGCTGATTACTGGCAGTCTCCTTATTTTGTTCAACTCTGCCAGAACCAAGGCACGTATATAAAAAAAAGAAAAGGTAGCACATATTTAGATGGCTCACGGAACAAGAATTTTAGTAATATCAGCGCTTGAAAAACCTGTATTTAAACGATAACCGAGCCGAACCTGAGGAGATGGGTCGGGGGACCCATCTCCTCATTGCACAGGTGAGGCCGACGAGGGGAGACGACTGGTTGTGTACCCAGTAGTCTCTCTATAGTAGGACGAAGCCTGGCGTTCAATCGCCAGGCTGCCGCAGGGGCGGTTTCTCAGGTAGACAGCAGGTTCGATCCCTGGCCGCCCCTATCATGCGGCGGACGGTACACCGTGGGGTTTTAGTCCGTGCGAGTCGGACATAACCCACTCTCTCCCCCGAGAGGGTGGCGTATCCATAAAGGATTTCCCCACGTAAATAAAAAAAAGGCTTCTATAATCTTGACTCCTTCCATATTGGGCATCAGCTTCGGTGGTGGGGGCAGGAGTATTCTGTGTACACCGAACGTCCTCTATGTGTCCGATGTCTTCCGTGCTCTTGACCTCCGTGCGTCCCGCCGAATACCGGATCCAGTCACTGACCTGGTTCTCCCGGTCTGCTGACTCCTCGATAACGGAGTCATCATCTTCCTCCTCGATGTCTGCTTGGATTATTTTCAAGCGTAGCCTTGCTGCCACTGTCGCCGCTTGTGCCTCCCGAAGCTCCTTCTCAGCTAATGCTGCACGGGTGTCCAGCACCTGTCGCCTCTTCTGCGACTTCGTGGATGCAGGCCTGTGTCTCCTCGATGTAGATGCTACGGTGATTTGCGTTGTTTCTGTTGCTGAGGTACCATATGTCTCTGTAGAGCTGCTTTGTAGTACAGCCTCTGTTTCGATTGGCTGTTCGCTTTGTGATTCCTTCTGACTCCTGGTGATCGGCATCTTGACTGCCGCGAAAATCCGGCTCGCGAAGGACCAGCTATTGGGGCCGCCGCCTGTCAATATGGCGACACCTCTCGCCCTCGTACGTCACCGGCCCGCGGTTAGACGGGGTGAGGTGGAAATGAGGTGAGACGTAAGGCGAGCCGACGTTCCCCGGCGGTGGGCGGGCGTAGAACTCTCGAAGGTGGTTGCGAGAGCGCCGGTAGCCCGCCTCGGTGGCGACAGTCGGATGCCGGTGTTGTCTTGAAGGTGCCTCGGTGATGTGCAATGATGCACGAGTCAGCCGATGAAGGTGGTGGATTACGAAGCGGAGGTCGGGGTGGTCGCAAGAAAACACCGTAGTTCTCGATAATTACCGCGTCCCCGAGCCAACAGAGCACTACTACTCACGATGAAGACTTCTCGATATTATTATTCGATATTATCTCAATGAGATGTACAAGCAGACTACTCGATATTACTGCTTGACTTGTACAGTCACAGTGTCACTTGTACAGTATACTACGATCGTCGTGTGCGTCGCCAACAATATCTATATATTAATACGTGAAGTGGAAACTTTGTATCCACTATAAAAACTTAAAAAGTTAAGCGAATTGCACGAATAGGGAACGTGAAATTAGGCATAGTTAAAGTTTATATGGAGGAGAAGAGCACAAATATTTTTTTTATATAAACTGCATTAAAAACATATTAAATTAATTAAAATATGCATTGCACACACTACTGCTTGAATGACACACAACATATACACACATATAAATGAAAATGAGGTTTCTCATCCGTCGTTTTACAGTTATATTCCAATTTCTTTTTGAACTGAAACTTCTAATGCGAAATCCATCAAGGTTGCGTTAAACGTTTAATGAATGGGTCGGCTCGACTGGAGTAGTACCCTCTCACAGAAACACCGACGTGAAGTAACAGTGCTTGCATTGTTGCATTTCGTTCGGTCAGTGAGAGCGTCGGAGGCCCACCTCCCCTTCCTCTCCCCCTTTCCACCAAAACACAGGCTGGCAACGCACATCTATGGACGGTGGTGATCACTTACCATCAGGTGAACCGCATGTTCGTTTGCCACTTATAATATTTAAAAAAAAAATATTACTACTGAACCTGGAACTGGTCATGCTGCAAACACTACACAATATTCTACTTACAATCGTAATAATATATACAGAGTCTCATCAATATTCCGTCCATGTTAGTTGAACCTTGTATTAGAATAGACGCTACTTTGCATTTCCGCCTGGAATCGATGGAACACTACTACGTCTGAGTTGCAGATTGACGTGTAATCACGATAATCGATAACACGTGTTTCGCTCCTTCACGGAGCATCTTCAGATCGATGTTGACTCTTCCGAAGAGAAGAGTTCGGAAGAGTCAACATCGATCTGAAGATGCTCCGTGAAGGAGCGAAACACGTGTTATCGATTATCGTGATTACACGTCAATCTGCAACTCAGACGTAGTAGTGTTCCATCGATTCCAGGCGGAAATGCAAAGTAGCGTCTATTCTAATATAAAAGTAACGCCTTCTTCAATCAAATAGTTGAACCTTGCTTTATGATGAAATTGTTTCAAAATTACTGAATGTAAAAAGATCTCATTATGGTGGTCTTGCTGCCGTAGTAACAGATTGCTCAGTCGCGGTCGTCTTGATTTCCCACAAGATTACCTCAATGAGGGTAAGAAGTCAACCGAGGCTACGCAATGTTTCTACGTCTCCTTATAATTTTGTATCTCGCCCCATCAATCTCGTAATGTATTATCTGAATATTTTATTCTTTACCCATGTTCTACCTATTTTTGTAATATACTTCAGAAGTTTAACTGCGCTTTTGTTATTTGAACTACAATATTTTTTTAGGATTCTCTTTACAAAGGACTGATGTTAAAGATAACAAGAAAATTCGTTCAAACGAATGTATATTGTTGTACTATTTGAGAACCTGCTTATGCTGACAATATAATACTGGAATTCGTATTATTTGTTTCGAATGATATATTTGCTTTATATATACATAGAGCCATATTTTTTATAGGTGGTAGAGCGACGCTGAAGCTATTACTGGTTTCAGCATGAATAGGTCGGCTAGCCCGGGGTACTACCACCCTCTCGCACAAAACCGACGTGAAGTAACAGTAACGTGCTTGCATTGTTGCGTTTCGTTCGGTCAGTGGCACTTGTGACTCTTCTGGTGTTGCAAGTGTCTATGGACGGTGGTGATCACTTAACATCAGGTGACCCATCTGTTCGTTTGCCCCCTATGATAAAAAAAATAAATTAAAAATAATAGGTGTCTACAGCTCGAGGTATATGACAATAGTGCCTTCAAATCGGGATATAATATATGAGGTGGTTCTCACGAGTGGTGAGGTGGTGAGTTTCCAATAGCTCGTTTAGTCGCCTTGCGCAGCCGGTGGCCGATGTGTAGCAATAGTTATACGTAGGCGTCACTTATGACAACGTGATAACTTGGCTCTTGCCGTATAGTGTGACGGTGTAACACGTTAATAAATATTATCAGTATAATTATTTATGTTATCAGTTTATGAAAGGCTCCAACTAAATCTATAAGATGCAGAAATTTCTGAAAAAGACTCATGTTCACCACATTTAACATCAGGTGACCCACATGTTCGTTTGCCTTCTATGATATAAAAAAAAATAGAGGCACTTAGATGTTTCATCTTTCGTGGTGCTGAGTCAAATGGTGTTGAACTATCTATTATCATGCAAGGCTCCGCTCGAACGTGCACATTTTTAAGCTCGTTTAAAACTCTTTTCTTATAAAACAAATACTAAACTTACTTATACTGGAGAGTTTTTTTAATAAGCCATTCGCTTTGTTCTCCTTTACAAGTTCTCATTCCTACTAAGCGCCCTTTGCGAGTGGGTTTTTACTATTTATAAAGATAATTCGTTTCAGCTATTCCAGTGGGGGGGGTAAAATGTCTGCATACTTGATCGCTACTATCATAAACATGGAGAAAATCATAGCGATTGGCTCTTTTTTGGCTTATCCGAAACCTTTCAGTAAAATGAAAATATGTAATACTGTATTAATCTTATAGGACCTACATTCATCGCTGGCCACACCGACATCATCCCTGTCCTGATACCTGGTTCATACAGAGCGTGCTTTTTTTTTCGAACTGACTACGCTATTTACCTGGCAAGGTCTTTTGGCTTCACCGGACTACCTGAGCGCACTTGCCTGTGTCACTCATATTTATAGAGTATATTGGTGACCGCCACAAATTGGTGATCCTCTCCAATCTCATAATTTTATAATAAAAAAATAATTGTTTTTCTATATATATATAAAATACCTAAATAAATAAATAAAAATAACGTGAATAAATCTATATTTATTTATAAAATTGTTGATGTGTACGTTTGAATGGATTATTCTTAAATTTTGATGACTGTTTATTAAAACGGTTCCTTATAATTTTAGAAGTGCAAAGGTTATCGAACTAAATTTTAAATACGAATATGAGTTTGTTTGTTTCGCTTTCACGACTTGACTACTCTGCTTGAGTAAGACTGAGTGAATAAGAAATTTTGGATACATGTTGTAAGGGTACAGAAGGATACTTTCTATTCAGACAAAAATCTACGTTAATGCGGGCGAAGCCGCGGGCAAAACTAATCTATTGTAACGGACACTGATCACGAATTTAATGTTAAAAGAGTTCTCTGTTTGCAGGTCCGGAGTTAATTCGAAAATGATTTGATCAATTTATATGAAACTTTATATAAATGAAGATCTAATTCCTCAAGTGATTGATTATTATCGTAAATATCAAATAAGCTTTTATAAATAGAAAAAAAAACTGTATATTGCCAGAATTTAAGTCAGTGGAAAGCGATCCAAAACTGATATTCTGTAAGGTAGATTAGTAAATATTACGCATTAATATGAGTAATGCTTTTTTTAGAAATCCTAAAATACATCAATGTAAATAATTATTACTACAAAACGTTTTTGAAGCCGCGGGAAATTGTTAGCTATCAATATAAATACCGATACTTTCAAAAAGTTCATACAAAATTAATATTGCATAAGTGACATTACACTTTGTTACAAAGAGTCTATATTTAACTTCAGCAAGAAGTTTTAATAATAAGTTCGTATATATATACAAAACGTTGTTTGCGCCGAAAAGGGCATTCCGATCTTTTATTTTAGTTGTCAAAACGCTCTCCCTGGATTATGCCCAGAATATACTAGACTGGGGCGTAAAATAAAAAGTGCTTCAGGTGGTTTCCGCTGCACCGTGCACTGCAGTCGAATGCAGTTCGCGTAACGCCATCGTAAATTAAATTACTCCGCTCGCAAACAAATTGTGGTTAAGATTTAAGAAGGTGCCAACGACGCTCATTTATGGTGGTGACTACTGGATGAGCCATGCACAGGAGCCGACGTACCAGGTGCCCAAATTCGGGTAAGTACCGCTTTTATTTTCACTTGACTATGTGAGTTCGGTACTTTTTTGGTGCAGCACGCTTCACCATATTTGAAAATTTTAACAACAAGAAAAACATATAAAACTATACAGTCCACATAACCACACCCCTAAAAATGAATGCAATTAGCTAAATTATAAATTATTAAAGTATATACATGTGATAAAAATATATAATAATAGCGAGCCCGGCGGACGTTGTCCTGCCCTGATAATAAAAAAAAAACTTTGAAAATTTATCATATATATTAATACGTGAAGTCTAAACTTTGTACCCTTTTTTAAAGGAATTGCGTGAACGGATGAACGTGAAACTTGGCATAGTTAAAGTTTATATGGAGGAGAAGTGTAGAAAGCTATTTATTTTATATAAAATGCATTAAAAGTACATTAAATTAATTAAAATATGCATTACTAACACTACTGCTTCAATTTTACACAACATATATACACATGTAAATAAAAAAGACATTTTGACATCTGTCAATAGAGGACTTCAAAAAAGGTTGTAAAGGAGGTTGCTATGCTCGACTGTATGTATTATTTTACTCTTACGTTCCAATTATTCTTTTTCATCCTACATTCAACAATGATATTAACCCTAATAAAATTCAAATTTAAAATATCAATGAACTATGGTCGAATGTCGACCACTGAGCGCCCACTAGTATACCTAAACCTTCCTCATGAATCACTTTTCAGTAGTTTTTGAATTTATCGCGAAAAGACAAACAGGCGTGGCAGCGGACTTTGTTTTTTAATATGTGGTGATTCTATAAAGAACATTATTGGCATTCGACTTTAAGAATTCCGTCAGCCCAGTTGTATATACTATCTTTATTTAAAATAGCAACCAGCCAGGATGTATACGAGACAGTATCAACACTGCCGGGTTCTGATAAGATAGCGTGGAAGGCACTCTGATCCTACATATTGAGTTCTAAGCGCCTTACATAATATTTTCTCTCTAGTTTGTTTCGAATACATTCCATCGGTATATTTTATATATCCTCGACATTATCACATACATCGCAGTCGAGTGTAGTACGCTTTTGCATAATATAACAAAACTTATCGACAGTCACGTATCGGGAACGTTAACTATAGAGGATGAGAATTGGATTTCTGCTCATTCCGATATCAGCGCATTGTGTTATACGAAGATTATTTGCTTGGCAGGGTTATTTTTCCTCTTTGGAACCAAAATAGAAGGGAGGTCCGTTGTTTTTAAATATCATATGAGGGAAACGAACATGTGCGACCCTGTATGTGGGGGAGGGGGAGTATGGAAGGGGGGAGGGGAAGCATGGAAGGGGTGAGGGGGAGTAGGGAAGGAGGTAGGAGGAGTAGAGAAGGGGGAGGGGAGTAGGGGAGGTGGGTTATCAGGCGCTCTCACTGAGCGAACGAAACGCTACAATGCAAGCGCTGTTACTTCACGTCGCTTTTCTGCGAGAGGGTGGGTGGTACTCCCCCGGGCGAGCCGACCCATTCATGCTGAAACCAGTAATAGCTTCAGCGTGGTTCTGCCACCACTGAAGGAGTTTCCCCTCGCAAATACTACGGTTATGAAATAAGTATCCTGTTAAAGTTTTCTTAGGGAATTCTTTAACTATATATAAACTATCTTTTACTATATCCAAAGCATCGGCAATGCGCGCGGCAGATGTGGTAACTGCTTACGATCAGTTCCGACTTTAGAACATGCCTATTTTCTTCCTGTTTGAAAAAAATACTTCTCACGAATAAAGGCATTAGCCCAAATGGTATGATAGGTGCTGTCTACAAACATAAACGAAAATTAAGTGAAATTGATATTGTCCGTGCTATCCTTGAATTGACATCCTGCAAAATTAGTTCAATAAATCTATAATAATTGATACATGCAATTGTTTTGAAATATATCGGCGATAGATATTTAAAATACATGGCCCTAATGGTGACGAATATGACATTATAGTAATTGGTGCATGTCTCTATTTAACTCCAAATTAGCTTAGGTGACTTTATGAAACATTGTACCAGGGAAGTTAATACCTTTCGGAAATATATACGTAATGAAAATTGTCAATAATACTTTTAGATATCGTAAATTGTTAAATTATTAAAACGGAACAGACTCAATTAAGACCCAACGGACTTTAATTAAATTTTTGTGTACAGGGAATCAGGGTTGTAGCTAGAGTCGAATTTGAGATAGGGCAGCATTGGTTACAGGTAGGGCGGAAGTAAAAAAAAATCATAATTGATCTGCCCTCGAATGTCACAAACTGTGGTATGTTCGGAAAAGTTTAGATACCTATCGCTACATTTTTTATTATCTCAAACTATGAACATAAATAAGTTTAATCATCATATATATTAATACGTGAAGCCTAAACTTTATATCCCTTTTTAACGGAATTGGGCGAACGGATGGACGTGAAATTTGGCATAGTTAAAGTTTATATGGAGGAGAAGTGCAGAAACCTATTTATTTTATATAAAATGCATTAGAAGTACATTAAATTAATTAAAATATGCATTACTCACACGACTGCTACAATTTTACACAACATATATGTCAATAAAGGACTTCAAAAAAGGTTGTGAAGGAGGTTGCTATACTCGACTGTATGTATTATTTTACTCTTACGTTCCAATTACCCTTTTTCATTCTACATTCAACTTTAAAAAATCAATGAACTATGGTCGAATGTCGACCACTGGGCGCCCACTAGTTATAATAATTTATCTTACTTTTTGGTATTTTTTAGGTAGGGCATTGCCCCCCCCCCCTTGCTACGGCCATGCAGGGAACATATGTCATTTCAAAATGTATATTGCTATAAAATATCAATAATGTTTTTTACAAATGATAAAAATGAGTGACAAAAACTTAGTCACTATCTATTAACTCTTATGCTTATTTATTGTTAATATTGTATTTATTAACACATATTAATTTCATATTTTTTTATAAAAATAGACTATAATAATTATCAATTATACTTTTAGAAATCATAAAATATGGGTAAAGATAGAATATAAACTACGTAAGATTGCGGGTGAAGTCACGGGCACAGTTAGTTCTACGATAAATTCAAAATGATTTTATGTATTATTTAATTAAAATCTGTAATTATAATATGCTATAAACATTAAGAATATCATAAGAAAGTTACAAAATATAATTATAATAAAAGTTTTGGTTAAACTTTTAACTACATACGTTACAACATTTTGTTTTTACAACTTTGATCAAAATAATGTTGTTGATGTTTAATAATAAGAATGTATTGTGTACATCCTGCTTTGATACCGACGGCTTACATAAATAAGCGTTTCCTCAATTAACTATCTTTTAGATAGTAATGAAATAAATTCACCCTCTTGCGATCTACCCCAGGGGAAATATTGATTTTGACCCTCATGCTGCGCGGTCCGGCAATTAGATTCTTTTATGTACGAGCATGTAACGTAAATTTTACGCTCAATCCGATCGGAATAGAACGTTAATTGCCAAATATTTTAATTCGGATGTCTAATAACGAGCCGGCAAAGTCCACGAAACAATTTTACGTTTAATTACAAAATGACAACACTATTTAAGATATAATTATTTATTGAATATGTTTCATTTGTTAAAATTGTAACAATAATTATTTTATTGTGTATTTTAATGCTAATATATAGAAAAAACAGAAATTGATTTTTTTATACCATAAAAGGCAAACGAACAGGTGTGACACCTGATGTTAACAACTTGCAACACCAAGGGAGTCGCTAGTGCAGTGGCAGCCTGTGTTTGGGCGAAGGGGTATAGAGAAGGGGGAGTAGGGGCGGGAGGTGGTCTCCCGGCGTTCTCACTGACCGAATATTTTTTTTTTTTCGAACTGACTACGCTATTGACCGAGCGAGGTCTTAACAGCTTCACCGGACTACCTGACCGAATGAAACGCAACCATGAAAGCACTGTTACTTCACGTCTGTGTTCTGTGAGAGGGTGGTACTACCCCGGACGAGTCGACCCATTCAAACTGAAACCAGTAATAACTTCAGCGTGGCTCTACCACCTACAATATCTAGTACATAATACAATATATAGTAAGAAAATTAAAAATATTTTTCTAGATCTCGACAATAACGCCCCTTATCGAGTCCAAGAATAATCCCGATGACTCCATAACTACAAAAAAAAAATATCAGTATCAATCAAGCTCTTTAGAAGATGAAAAATCAGAGACAAGCGCATACATCGAAATTATATAAAGTAGAAGATATCAATTTGGTTGTACACCAAAATCTATACAATACCTCGTGAACGCATATGTCTACACAAGCTGGTGTGCACGAACTAGTCTGCGTTGTTTATTATCTCAACAATAAAATGTATGGGAACAGGGGATTAAAAAAAACCAAGAATGTCCTTTGATTGAAAAATATTTCTTTGTATGTTTTTTTAATCCAAATACATCACATACTTCGCAAGCGCATCACACAAATTGTCCCATTTCATACATTACTGTTATATAAACCGTAGTTTTTCGAAATTTCAATAACTGTATGTTCAATAAAGGTATCGTGAGATTTTTTTAAATAAGGACCAAGTATTTAAGAAGTAAATATAACAAAATATATTGAAATCTTCATTATGTATACTAATATTATAAAGCTGGTGGGTTTGTATGAATGAATGCGCTTATCGTAGGAACTACTGGACCGTTTTGAAGTTTCCTTCAGTTAAAAAAATATTGCAGTGTTAAATAGCTCATTTATCGAGGAAGGCAATAGGTTATAAAAACC
The DNA here is from genome assembly GCA_015888305.1 of Antheraea pernyi. Taxonomy (NCBI): domain Eukaryota; kingdom Metazoa; phylum Arthropoda; class Insecta; order Lepidoptera; family Saturniidae; genus Antheraea; species Antheraea pernyi. The sequence continues at coordinate 219,355 of MU158765.1, read as the reverse complement.
TTTTCATAGATTTGTCCCTAGGATTTGAACAGAGTCGAAATCTAGTTGACTAAAATCTCCACAACAACTTACGCCGTACTATGGGTGGTGTTCTGGGTGCGCGAACAGGCTCCGCAACACCCTCCGGCGGCAGGCGTTTCCCACGCCGCACCCGGCTGAGGCAGTCCGGTTCTTGCTACTGCCTCCCAGCCCGCCGAACCCGTGCAATGGGACGTCGTGCAATATTTGCGTATGCATAGGTTGATGGTTTCTTTACTATCTACGTACTTTACTATTTACTATATACGTATGACAGTGGTATCTATCCTGGATAGACTTCGTGACAATCTCAACAGTATAATGAAAAATATATATCGTCACGCTAAAACCAATAGAAGCGGAGCAACAATGAAGAATGTTTCAAAATCGTTTTTTTTCCTTTTGAGAGTTTCGGCTGCGTATTAGCGTTAGCCCAAACGAACAAAGTCGCGGGCTGAAGCTAGTGTTCATATATATTCTAAGAATATATACATAAATACGTTCAAAATATTCTAACTTCTCATCTGAATTAAACGCAATACCCGTAGCATGACCAACAACTTTACTTATTATTTACTCTTGTTTGTACACAAAGTAACAGAACAGTTGAAGCACTCTCCACTGGTTTGTCGCTATAAGGTACGGAGTCTGGGTAACTTTTAATTGGCCTTGTAGATTGAAAAAAGTCAAGAGTCCTTTCAACTTAATTAAATCTAAGTAGTACTCTTCAGTGAACAAATAAAAAGAATTTTTGGTTAACGTTCTTACTTTGATTGCGAATAACCAACATAGAATGTTAGGTTCACTTACTTTACCGCGTATTTTCTTATTATCAATAATCGTGGATTAAATACAGTAATCTCTGTGTTGATTTATACAGAAATTATAAGTTCTGTAAAAACTTGAATCTGGCCGGACATCTAATATATACAAAGACGTAAACGATGATTTATGTATCATACGAACAATTGTCTTTGACAGAATTCAAATCTTTAGCACGGCGTTAACAGGCAATCGAGTTTTTCTTCAATATTCTTTAAATTAGAAAGCAAACAGTCTACAAAAGATCTTTCTATAAGTTCTAAGAAACAATGTATGCGGTTTTTAACGTGTAAATGGATAGATTTTATGGCGCAAAGGTTATCAATCCTGCTACTGAGCCAAGAGGTTGTGGGTTCGATCCCCGCACGTGACTGAATTTTAATGTAATGAGCATTTATGTATAAATTTTAGTTAAAAAGGTGTCTTTTTCATATTAGTGATTGCTTTTTAAATTCACTGAATAAAACACTTAAATTATTATATATAAAAATGTATTACATTAATTAAATATATAATTAATTCATATCTATAGTATACATAATATAAAAAATAACAAGAAATAAAACCGACTACAAATAAATCTACTTTTAAAAAATGCATCAGATCGTTGTTGAACATAATTAGCTACATCCTAGTCTAGGTTAGTCATAAACATATCAATATTTCAATCACTATTCATTTTCTATTCGATTTTGAGAAGTTTCCTTTTAGGGAATTAATGAAAATAGAACCTCTTTCAAAATATGTATATTACAAAAAGGTGTGTGTACGATTCACACACGATAGAAGTGAAACTTCAGTAAATCGACAAAAGAATGAGATGAATATATATATATATATAACAATAGTATATATAACAAGAGTAGGATAGTTACAAAGTTTATTTGTTTAAAAATGATTTTTTTATTTAACACAACAAGATACAAAAATACTCACAAACACTGTTAAATAATAACACACCACGCTGACTTCTTACTAAAAAGCTGTAATACGCAGCCGCATACAGTGTACAGTAGTATTAGCTCACGTACTTTTCACTTATACTAACACACGTTAAATGCTCGAATACAGACATGTATTAAACAGTGTGCAATATACATATACACCGACATTTGCTCTCTCGCTCTGGCTCACTAATTTTTGTATTTGTGTCTCTTACCTGTCGTTTTTTCGTTGCATCCGGGTTGAAATCCCAACGATTCTAAAGAAGTTTCACTTCATTAAATCTAAATCTGTTTATACATAACAAAGTTCTGGTGTAAAAAAACATAAAAAGCAACCGAAATGAAAATCTCTTTGATGTCGGTTAAAAATTAACTCTAAAATTTAATATTTTCATAAGGCTTAGTCTTCATTTAAACAAATTGTAACGTAATATATTGACGGCCGAAAATCTGATGCCCGATGGATAAAACAAAGGACTTTAATAACAAAAGATGGATTTATGCGGAAACTGGAAGCTCAGTATTAATTATGTGACGGCTTGTATCGAAACGAAGCGACTAAGGGGCTTTACTATTCGCGCCGGTCTCCAACGGCAACGCGATGTTCCCATTCGGACATCTTTGTACTTGAATCCGATGAAAGGATTTCTTATCTCCCAGCTGTAACGTGTCGATAAAACTGCCAGAGAGAAAGTGATTTATTTTGTTATTCTTAATTTTCTTTTAATGATTATCCATACAATAGACTTACTATACTTAAAGAATCATATACAAGGTATTCTTACGTCTATTATTTCATCATTTTCCGGTAAACCTGTACATAGTGTGCTTGTTTATCTACCAATTTTTAATTTATGTTATTTGGCAAATTTTAACAATCTAGCTAGACAAAGCATCACAATATTAAATTTTTAAAGTTATACTTCTTTTGGCGCGTTAGGGAAAAATGATGACAGTAAATTTTTACGATGCGCGCGCACACCGTCACGAAAAACCGACACCCTGAAGTTAGCTATAGTCAACATTTTGTTTCTTTGTATTTCTTTGTATTAAAATATTCAATGTATTAAATGCCTTTTTTCTATTGTTAGTGTCGTTTTTTCTACAAACGTAGAATAACGCGAAAGATAAAAATTTTGAAAAGATTTTTATCTTGTTACGCCAAAGAAGTATAACTCCTAATGTGTATACATAAGTACACACTCACTTTTTTTCCAAACTTTTCAGTAAGGAACAATATGATGTAATAAATATTTGTGGAGAATAAGCAACTCTAAAAATATGATTGTATAATAAATAAGTCTATAAATACAGTATCTTATATTTTATTGTACCAATACAGACTATGTTTACTTGGACTTGTATCTATAATAAATTAGTTCTTACCAATGTAAATAATTTCTCTATTTTCTTTTACATATAAGTAAAATGCTATAGGTCTGTGTATCTTTGCGAATCAAGTAAAAATTACACGATAGATTTCGTTTGTTTTAAATTTAACGCCTAATACACGTGGTCTTTGACAAAATAAAAATATTATTACTATAGCTTCGTTTAATATACACTTCTATAAAGTGTCTTAAATGACTTTTACTAACAAGATTTTGTTAAGCACTACGCCTACAGCGATATTTTTTCTTGTCGTGGAGAACTTGAGCAACTTTTTTTTTTCGAAGTGACTACGCTTTTGACCTACTAAGGTCTTAACAGCTTCACCGGACTACTACTAGAGTAACTTGTGCGGTGCTTTTATATATATATATTGCATGGGGTCCTTCAAACGAGGCGTGAAGAGGCACACGTGCAGGTCGGCATGATAGCGACGACTGCCGTTGTTATTTCACACCGACGGTCGCCGCTACTTATGGACTGTACTGTACTTTGCATCAGCTACCGTACAGTCACTTTACCGAACCAGTTTAAAAACAAAAAATATATATATATATATAATATATATCTATATATTAGTTCGTGTACCCCAAATTTGTATCCCTTTTTGAGAGAAATGCGCGAACGGATGAACGTGAAACTTGGCATAGTTAAAGTTTATATGGAGGAGAAGTGCAGAAAGCTATTATAAAATGCATTAGAAGTACATTAAATTAATTAAAATATGCATTACTCACACTACTGCTTCAATTTTACAAAACATATACACACATATAAATAAAAAAGACATTTTGACATCTGTCAATAAAGGACTTCAAAAAAGGTTGTGAAGGAGGTTGCTATGCTCGACTGTATGTATTATTTTACTTTTACGTTCCAATTACCCTTTTTCATTCTACATTCAACAATGATATTAACCCTAATAAAATTCAAACCTAAAAAATCCATGAACTATGGTCGAATGTCGTATATATATAATACGAATGTAATACTAACGTGTCTGTGCTTTTTCGATTTTTGTGAAAAAAAAGTGTTCCAGGTGACTTGGAATAAGTAATAAAATACATTTCAATCATTTTTAGAAATGTCTGTCTCTTTGTATTTTTGTACGAACACGCATCGCTACTAAAGTATTACGTTCACGATAAACCCAGGAAAATCATAAAGCATATCCTCGAATAACATTTAATCTTGGTTCCATTAAAATAGGTTTACTCTATCAAAAGTTATTGTAATTTTAATGACGCCGCGACTTAAGTACGAGGGAAATGTAGATAAGTAAATGGACTCAATACATTCAGATTAAGTTATTAATCGCTGTTTTTTTACATTAAGTTCCACGCGGACGGAGTCGCGGGCACAGCTAGTTGTTAATCTAATAAACAATGCAGACCGAGTCGCGGATCTATTCGGTCATTAATATTCAATGTAGATAAATTTTACGTTTAAAAGCATCTATTTTTTTAAATTCTTTAGATAACAGTAACATATATCAATAAAAATATTTATTTCATTCAGCGATCGTAACTTTCTAGGAAAATTAGTTAAAGAAAAATGTATTCTAAAATTTAATGTTATAATTATATAGTGAAAACAAATACACAAAGTTTACAAAGATTTACAAAATTAAATATATATCAAGGCGTTTTTATCACTTTTTTTTATTAAAAAAAAAATTATCTTTTTCGAAAAATAACTGCTGCGTTATTGAAACCAGCTACGTTAGAAAACGATGGGGTAAGGACTACCCTTGAGGACGCGACGAGCCCTGTTCTATCTCCGGCGCAACGCTCAATCACGGATCACGACCTCTTCGACAGTCATTGCCCTAGCTCGATGCAGAATAAGCTATTGTTTCACACCGACTGCTCCGTAAAAATTATAATCAATATTTTAAGCATTGGAATGAGTTTCCATTAGGAATGTAAGGAATAGATTGATTATGTATGAGAGTTTGTTTGTTTGAATGTCTTAATCTCAGGAAGTACTAGTCTGAATTGAAAAATTCTTTCAGCATTAGTTAGCTCATTTATCGGGAAAGGCTATATCACGCTAAGGTCAATAGTAGCAGAGCACTAGTGAAGAATGTTTCAAAATCGTTTTCTTCCTTTTGAGAGCTTCCGCTGCGTAAACCTTAACTATTCCACGCAGACGAAATCGAAGGCAGCAGCTAGTTCTGTAATATCCTTAATCCTTGAAAGTAGAACGTATTCAGTGATGTGCATTTACTTTTCGCAGATAAGTGGTGAATATGTTTTTCATCTGTAGAAAATATATATTGCTAAGATAATAATCGGCTAGTGAAGGCATTTTATGTAAGTTAAATATACTATATTTGGTTTTGAATTTTTAACTGTCGACGTACAACAGTTGAAAAAGGCCACTAACATTAGTGTAGTCCAAATGCAATACCAAGATGAAACTTAGCTAGTTCTTGATATTGCTCTGATGTCAATACACTTAGTTTTGGTTTTCGTCTTTGTCCTGGTATTATGCTCTCAACCTTGATCTTGGTCCCGGTCTTCCAACAAGATTCTCGCAAGGCTTACAATTACGTATTAGCGTATTGCTTTTGACCAATCACGTTAGTTTAGATCTTAAAACAATGAAATGTAGTATGTACATAGTAAAATCCAACTAAATTAATTAAATGGACTTTCCTCTATGTCGAAAACATTCTCGAGATAGATAACGATAAGCCCTCATCTTATGGAATGGAACAATGTGGGACAGCTGTAGAATAAAGACAATATATAATTTTTCATTATTTAAATTACAAAATACAATGATACTTTAAAAAATAATCTCTCATCAGGTACTGAAATCGCAAATACTGAAAGAATGTCACAAGCGATCTTGGATAAAATTGGATATTCCGCATTCTGAGCCAACCACCAATATAAAATGACTTCCGAGCTGGCAGCTATCTGTTTACTCAGGTACTTTCCAAACTTGTCGATGCTTGAAGTCCAGATCTAGATTATGTAGATGAGCATGCATACAGTTTCTCAAAGTCTATTACGGCTTTCTCTTTTTTGTATTCATATATTTTCTTGATAATTCTAAGGTTAGACAACGAGTGTAGATTTTTATATTCTTTATAAAGTTTACAACATATGCAAAGGCCTTATGTTTTAATTTGCTTCCCTCATAATATGGTATCAAAGGTCTTGAAAAAACACAAGAGCAAGCTAGAGCGATTATGGGCAATAGTATCCAAATGCTACTAAATAATGTGTATAACGCTGATGCATATTCTATAAAGAAATGGATTTTTAAGACGTTATCATTTATTACAACTCGTTCAGGGGTATTTTGAAAAGAGGGTTTAGTTGTATTCTATCTATATTATACCGGCCTATTAATTTTACTTCAGTTTCTATTGGGTGCGAATGATTAAATACGATAAGTTATATTCCCTCTAGGGCTTTGTTCAGTGCTGTATAGTACTAATAATAATTCAAACTACAGCAATTATTATACCGTATATTATATGTATATCTCTGCTTGTATTTATTTTACTAATTCCTTGCAATTGCGCATGACTTCGTCTGTGTTAAATTACAACTTAAACTTAATAACAATAATATTAGCGTACCGCCACCTATTGGTGAAGTATAGTAAAATGGATAGAAAACCTTCTTCAGGCAAAAAACATATGCGCCATCTTTTATTGTGATCAGTAAGGGTATTAAAGTTTATTGATCACAGATATACCAAAATCCATTTTCATATATAGATAATCGCGGTTCATACTGACAATTAACACAGTATTGTTTACTTTGTTGTTGTTGTATGACGTTCACACTATACGGAAATTATGCACTAATTCATACAGGAATCTTCATTTACGGGCAAATATGACAGGAGTACGTATTGTTACGGTGAAGTTTTGCAAAGATGTAACTTTTATTTATATAACAGTTACATGTAGCGCCTAAATATAATGAATATAGAGTAAATCTCTTTATAAAAAACATGTTGAATTCCTATGTAATGTCGCCTTATAACTGAATTAAAACTGTTTGTTGTATTTCACGTCATAACAGACCTAGGGCGACACGGAAAATACTGAAGAAAATCCCGTTAAATATTTTTCTCATTTCATAACATTCTAGACAATTATAAATTAATCCGATAATGCCGCTTGAACGTCGATATTTATTAATCAATTTTTTAGAACATTCTTGATGCATTATATATCAATTTGAATTCAGTTCACTTGGATTGAGTATAAAATGTAGTGTAAAATATAGTGTATAAAATAGTATGATAGCTCAGTAATGAGAGACTAACAAACTGGTAATTACCATCAAGAATTTGTGGATTGGAACGTGAATAACGTGATAAAACTACTACTAAAATACTTTATATAATTAAATGTAACTCTAGAGTATTAGAAGATATTTTAAAGTAGCGATTCCTAGAATTAGTTCAATGTAACTGCAGGACGTTACTTAAGTAAAATAATAATTCCTTTGTTATAAATAGTATTTTGGTATAGCGCAAAAGCGCACCTTTAAGAATGGATCTAAACCCCTAAGACATGTATGATGTCATATCAGAATATCCGATGCACGAAACCGGGTCAGATCGCTAGTGCATTAATATTCCAATTATATTTAATTGCTTGTTGTTTAGAAGTAAATGTTAATGTTAAATATCGAATAATTTATTTAATTGCAGAATGTATACCATACACAGAATAAATATTGGATTTGGAAAACTGTCCAGACAAGGACATCAAACAACATCATTTGGCTTAACATATTCATAAAAAAAACATCATATATATAGAAAGCACAATAAACGCGAACAGAATATTGATGAGCATTAATTTATGATGTAACTTTGTATAAAAGAATACCCTGAATAAAGTAATAGAAGCAGCCCAGCTTCAAAAAAACAACATTTATAGAACCAACTTGTTAGATATATAATTTATATTAATATTATAACATTAAAGACCTTGCTTCTTTTGTTTGTCTAAACGCGCTAATCTCTAAAACTACTAATCAGATTAAAAAAAAAAAATTCTTCTATAGTTTTTTTTTCTGGTGAAGCTTATGATTATGGAACATCACAGCATGACATTACAAAGTACTCAAAACCAGAACGAAGTAATAGCCTAGACGAGCTGTCTATCATGCCTTGAAGTATAAAGGATTCGAGGACGCTTTAGTAGCCCGACTAGAACCTAATATTACCGAAAAGTACCGGACAAATTGTGAATGCCTATGTCGAGGTGCCGTGCATTTATACGGACATTGTTTAAACTTTCTGACCAGCGCTTTCAATGATAAAAACACGCGTGAATCCGCGGGGCGTAAGTAGTATTATACTTCATGGCTATGACACAGTCTAATAGAAGAATGAAAAAATATAAACACAAAGAAATACAAAACATGTGTATAAGGCATTAGGACTGTATTTTTTTCAAATATGGATAATATTATTTAAACCGAGTACAGAATAATTCCGATTGTTTATAATATATTTAATACTAGCTATGACCACGACTTTGTCCGCGTGAAATGTTTTGTAAAAAACAATGATTAATAAAATCTTCATGTACTTGTCTCTCTTACTTACGCCGCGTCGTCATTAAAATTACAATAAATTTCGACAGAGTGGCCTAATTTTAATGAAACAAATATTACGTTATTCTCGAGAATATGCTTTATGATTTTCTTGATAAGGTTTTATTGTGAACCCAGTACGTTAGTAGTGATGCGTGTTCAAACAAACAAACAGACGGACATTTCTAAAAATGATTAAAATGTATTTTATTACTTGTATTTCTAGACACCTACAACACATTAGATTTACATTCTTATTATATCTATAGATATCATTCATCGGCATTTTGTAAATATTATGAACACGTATAATTTAGCAACATGTGTATTATAAGCACTTCGAGCGTTATTAAATTTCAACTTCTTCCTTTGTTCTTGTATTAGCATACCTAATGTATATTTCTCGAACGCAAATATGAAGTTACTATGAAAAACAATTACCTTGTCAGGTAAATAAATGTTATGTATTCTATATTTTTTCGTACAAAAATGTGTAAGCGTTAAATTACGCTTAAAAACGCTTTAGAGATGGTGGTAGAGCCACGCTGTAACTATTACTGGTTTCAGCATGAATGGGTCGGCTCGTCCGTGGTAGTACCACCCCCTCTCATAGAAAACCGACGTGAAGTAACAGTGCTTGCATTGTTGCGTTTCATTGGGTCAGTGAGAGCGCCGGAGGCCCACCTCCACTCCCCTCTCCTCTCTCCTCTCCCTCTGCCTCCCCTAACCCTTCCCCCCAAAGGGTGGCAACGCACTAGCAACTCCTCTGGTGTTGTTAGTGTCCATGGATGGTGGTGATCACTTAATATCAGGTGACCCATCCGTCTGTTTGCCTCCAATGATATAAAAAAAAATATAGCTCATGGAAAGCATTTGGTGACGATGACGCGAGTTCCATGATTTTTGTTCACGCAAAAAGTACTCAACGCACCTAAAAACTTTTCACTTCAACAACTTATTTGGATAAGGCGCTTAATAATTTCAATTACACACATATGTATAATGAAACTCATAAAACTGCTGTAATGAGAATCGTTGAAATTCTTAGTAAATATGTTATTAAATTGAAACAATTGAAAAATGTTATTATTAATAGAATTGTCTTACATTTAAACCGGTTGACAATGAAAATTATTAGACATTCATTTATTTTAATGCAATATCCCGTGTCTAATAAAAACAAGTCTAAACTCTTTTAAAGGATCTAGCATTATTTTCTCTATAAAGAGTTTGTATCGCCACTTTACATTTTCTCCCTTTTTTTGGCACGTATCAGACAAACTTCGTCATAAACATATAACACCTTTTTACAGTCCAAGTTTCAAAGTCGGTTTACGATCGGTAAGACAGGTGCCTGGTGGGGTTAGTAACTCAGACCAAAATTATTTAGATACACCGCCATCCAAGAATAATGGCGAACGTGCTGGCAATCAACAATAATAAAAGCAAGGCGGCTGTTTACTGTCTTTCTTGGAAATTTTAGCATATTAAAGATTTAGTATAAACCTTTTCTAAACTTATAATTACATGCGCACTGAACTCCTCCTAAACGGCTGGACCGATTTTTATTAAATTTTGTGTGCGTGTTCCTGTGGATCCGAGAATGGTTTAGATTGACAATTGGGCCCGGTAGGTGGCGCTGCGGTAGACTTTTAGGATTTTTTTCTATTATTAAGGCAGGACAACGTATGCTAGGGCCCGCTAGGCTTTGACCATGTTGGTCGCGTTGGAGCTAAACTGGCTTCCTATCCATCAGGTAGCAAAGCTTTTTGGTCTCTTGCCAAGTCAGTCGAAGCTAACTTTCTCAAGTCCTCGCTTCCACCCATGATAAAATCAGATGGTTCATTGGCTCATTCAGCGGCAGAAAAGGCAAACATTTTTGCAAACCTGTTTGCGAATAATTCGCGTCTAGATACAGGCGATAAAATTGCACCGTTAATTCCCTCGTATGATACCACAATGCAAGATGTTGTGATTCGCACCAAAGATGTACGAAAAGTGCTTCGCAATCTAGACGTGAATAAAGCTAGTGGCCCTGATGGTATTCCATCTAGGGTACTTAAGATCTGTGCTCCTGAGCTGGCTCCTATCTTGACACGCCTATTTCGCTTTTCTCTAGAATCTGGTATTGTCCCAAAACCATGGAAATCAGCAAATATTCAACCAGTACCAAAAAAGGGGAACCGTGCCGACCCTTGCAACTATCGGCCAATTGCCATAACCTCATTTTTTTGTAAAGTAATGGAGCGAATAATAAATAAGCAATTGCTGGCATACCTAGAGCTTAATGATATTCTCAGTGATCGCCAATACGGATTCCGACAAAAGCGATCTACTGGTGACCTGCTAGTGTATGCCACCCATTACTGGAGTGAGGCTATCGAGAAACACGGAGAGGCTATTGCTGTCTCTCTCGATGTCTCGAAGGCATTCGACAAGGTATGGCACGTTAGCCTCTTAAGTAAGCTCCAAGCATATGGAATACCTGAACGCCTGCGGACTTGGATCTGTGATTTCCTTTGTGAACGGACTATACGAGTGGTTGTTGATGGCTGCTCGTCTGAACCCAAGGTCGTAAATGCCGGAGTTCCACAGGGATCTGTACTCTCAGCAACTCTATTTCTGCTGCACATCAATGATCTGCTTATACCCGGTATCTTTGGGTACGCGGATGACAGCACTGTATCTGAGAGGTATATGTCCAGTCCTAGGGCCAGCTTACCGGAAATCCATAATGAGAGAGAGGCCATGATCGAACGGTTGAATAAGAACCTTAGGTTTGTTGCCGATTGGGGTGATTCAAACCTGGTTAAGTTTAACCCCGAAAAGACACAGGCGTGTCTCTTCTCTACAAAACGGAGTCCGTTCGACTTGACTCCTACTTTCCAAGGGGTTTCCCTACAAGTTATGGACAACCTCGAGCTACTTGGGATCCAACTAACATCAGATCTCAACTTCGGACGTTCGATTGAACAAAAAGCAAGAACAGCTGCAAGGAAACTTGGGATCCTCTTTAAGGTTAAGCGTTATTTCACACCGGAACAGCTTCTCAGCTTGTACCAAGCTCAAGTACGCTCATGTGTGGAATACTGCTGTCACCTATGGGATGGATCAGCCAAATATCAGCTGGCCGCTCTTGACTCCATCGAACGTCGTGCTCGTCGGCTTGTAGGTGATGAAGCGCTGTGGGAGACAAGAATGCTCAATTTACAGCATCGACGGCAAGTGGCTTGTCTCTCAGTGTTTTATAAGTTACACTTTGGAGAGTGTGCACAGGAATTACATGATTTAATTCCACCGTCCCCATTCCATCAGAGGACGACCAGACGCCGTGAGGGTTTCCACCCTTATGTAGTTGATATTCCTGAGATTCGTACGAAGCGATTTGCTTCCAAATTTATTATACGTACAGCTAAGGTCTGGAATTCACTCCCGGCGTCTGTCTTCCCGTCATCATACAACTTGGGAGTGTTAAAGAGTAGAGTGAACAGGCATTTAGCAGGTAAGCGCGATCCATCGTCAGCTTCATCATCACTTACCATCAGGTGAGATCGTGGCTAAGCGCGTATCTATAAAACATAAAAAAAATATATGTATATAAATTTATTTTGTACGTATGTCACTTAACTCCTCCTAAACGGTTGGACCGATTTTGATGAAATTTTGTGTGCGTGTTCGAGTGGATCCGAAAATGGTTTAGATTCACAATTGGACCAGGTAGGAGACGTTGCGGTTGAATTTTTTTGTTCATCATCAAGTCAGGATAACATCTGCCGGGACCGCTAGTAGAATATATGACATAAACATATAGTTTTTTTTTTCAAATATGTTTGTCTCGCAATGAGGTCAATTGAAAGTGGCAATAAAAAGGGAGAGAGGAATATAGGATACAATTCACTTTTCACTCCCTTGAAGTGCTGCATGACAATAATATTAAAGTCACCAATATTTGTTAGTCCTAATATGATACAAGTCAGAGAGTCGTGGTAATTTCAAGGTCTGTTAAATGTCTTAAGATTAGCGATCACATGCTTTGCAAAATTATCGAACGATTTGATTGCAGACTCCTTCTCTATAAACATATATAATAGTATAGTACAAAGTTTTAAAGTAACTACATTAATAAGGGAAATATAAATATAAAATATAAATTAATCTGTCATAAATGAACACCATTTAGTGAGTGACAAAGTTTATGTTAGTGTAATTAACCACTACTGAACTATTTGAAGAACTTTCATTCATAGTTTACATACTAGATTATATTTACAATATTAAAGTTGAGATATCCCCCATGACATGATTAATATAACTCTCAATTAAACTTCGGTAAAAGCGAGTCCAACTGTAATTACTGAGTAATTTCAATAGATTCTACATAGTTATTGCAGAACTCTATAAGCATTTGCATAGCTTTATTGCATTCAAGTTATGGCTAATCTCATAATGCACATTAATTTTAGGATTGCAATTCAAATCAGCTTTATAAACATTTTGAAATGAAAACGTATGTGTAGAATAAAGTTTTAAAATATAGAAAATAATGTTACTACGCTTTACCTCCAAATGTTCAGACGTTTCACTGCTATATTTATTCTATACAGAATGAGTTAAATTGCACGAATCTCGAGTGAATTTAGAAGTGGATCACATCCAATCGTCGTGGCAATACAGCGCTTCCTTACTATATTTGGTCTTAAAAATCAAATATGCAAACAAGTTTGTTATTTTAAGCATTATTTTCTCATTGTACTTTTTTAATATTTTTATATGATAAAATATTTACATGAGAATTTTCTTAATACAATAGCTTGAGGATATAAAAAAGGCTACCAAAACCAGAAGTATATCACTGGAATAAAGAAATATGTATTTGAATTAAAAATTCCACGGTAGCTACCTGGACATGTCAAGGACACGTCGGATTCACAATAGTTTAAGCGGACGTTGTAACGAGGGTTAGCAAAACCTTCCCTAATTGTTCTCCCTTAGTTATAATGTTTCGACTCAGATCCTTCAGCTGAAGTAAAGATACACCGGTAAAGGCAGTGGTGCAGATGAGAGGATAAGGTTAATTGCAGATCAAATTGCTGGAATTTGATGTTTTAATTTAAAATAGCTAATAAATAGTAAAAATAACTTAAAATGACAATGAATTTAAATATAATCATTACGTAGTAGACATTAGATATGATTGTGTAATTTTTAAATTACAAATTACGTTTTTTTTTATTGTAGCACAGCAAATTGACTGCACTGTGCCTGATGGTAAGCACTGTACAATTTAAAAACAACGGCGACCACCGAGAGATACGCTGTCGGTCGTCGTTGTTATGCCGACCTGCATAAATGCCTCTTCAAGTAATACTTGAAGGACCCCGTTAATGTTATAGGAAGGAGGAAACACACTGACCGGGAGATTTTTTTTTCAAATATTATAGGGGGCAAACGGACAGGCGGGTAACCTGATGGTAAGTGATCACCACCGTCCATAGACACTAGCAACACTGAGAGAGTCGCCAGTGCGTTGCCAGCCTGTGTTTGGGGGAGAGGAGTTGGCAAAGTGGGGAGGAGGGACGCAACAATGCAAGCAATGTTATTTCACGTCGGTTTTCTGTGAGAGGGTGGTACTACCCCGGGCGAGCCGACCTGTTCATGCTGAAACCAGTAATAGCTTCAGTGTGACTCTACCATCTAGCTTCACGGTACGGCTAAAATAAGATGTTGCGAAATTTTTACTTCGTGTCCAGATAGGAGTTACCGTAAAACTGTGGCTCCGAAAACCAGCGCGCGTGGTTCGGTTGTTTTACCTAATATTTATGTTTAACTAAGAAAGTAAGATTATTATAAATATATAATATGTGTGATGAGTTAAATCAGGCATTACTGAAATTTAAAATTAGGAACTCTATAATGAATTAAGAAAGTCTGACGATTATGGAAAGGTGATATAATATCGAAACTTTAATTTTATGAACCTTTTAATTGAATAATATTTACGAGCAGGGCTAACAGTAGTTATAGTTACGTAGTTAATTATATTTACCTTTTGGGGATGATTTAAATTTATTTAGAAATGCTTATTAAGCAGTGTAGTAAATCAACTAGGTCCGAAAACTGACGTTTCGTCTGCGTTTAGAAAAAAGAACGATTGTTTTATTATTATGTCACTAACCGAGTTCTTTTAACCGATTTCTAGCGCGCGTTATCTGTACTAATATTATAAAGAGGTAAAGTTTGTGACGTTGTAGGGGGTAATCTCAGGAACTACTGGCCCGATTTGAAAAATTATTTCAGTCTTCTATAACTCATTTATTGAGGAAGGCTATATATCATCACGCTAAGACCAATAGGAGCGGAGCACTAATGAAGAATATTTCAAAATCGTTTTTTTTTTAAAATCGGGGATTTTTCTCTTGAGAGTTTCCGCTGCGTGTTAGCGTTAGCTCAAAGTAACTATTCCACGCGAACGAAGTCGCGGGCGGAGGCTAGTATGATATACATATATATTATATATGATTGTTGTTTTTTTATATAAATACATATCTTCAATATTAACTATATGCTGTTAAATGTTGTGTATGTTTTCAAATCTGGCTGCTATCGTTTCTATATACAAGATCATTAATTATAGGAGGCTATATTATAAAAAAAGTTTATTTCTAATGGAATATTATCATAAAATATTCAAATAAAATAAAATTCGTCGTAAATCACGATGAACCTAGATACTGTTTCAGTCATTTTACATACAGTAAAGCAACTCTCTGTGAGAATCGCAACAATTTTCCGGAACATTTCCTGGCGGGCTAACGAACGGAAACGCAAGGGACGCGGCCAATTGCCGGATAAATGCACCTCAATTACTATATTGCGGCAACATTTTTCCTAATGTTCTTTAGTTGCGAAAACTCTTGTAATATTGTGAATTATATGCATATTGCATTATCAAACTGAAATAGTTTAGAATATTATCCGATACGAAATATATATAAGGGTTGTTGAGGTATGTATGCTTGGTACACATATATGTTCCAACAACTCATATATGTATGAATAGTTAGCTTAGCTTAGGTTAGCTTACATAGGTCGCGAATTGCATGTATACGCGCACCCTTGAGCTAGTTGTCAAAATAAAATCGGCTGAGTGCCTTAAGCGCTCGCCTTAGTAGTCCGGTGAAGCTGTTAAGACCTTGCTTGGTCAATAGCGTAGTCAGTTCGAAAAAAAAAACCTTTTCTGTCAACTTGTAATTTTAAGAGGATTTTACATTTCAATACTTATTAGTTACTATAGACTTTATTATTACTTATTATGAATAGTAAAAAAAGCCTGATTTCTACTAACCACAAGTGAATGAGGTTTCAAAGTCAAAAAAGCCTTGCCAAAAGCGGGTTGTCTGCCAACGCTTTGTCGGTATTCACAGGTAAATTCAACTTTCTATTTGTTTTATAATCTATGAAATCTTATTTATGCTCGGATAAAGATCACGTATTCATTATATGTATATCCAAGAAATATATAAAAACAATATACAGTAAAATAATCTAATTAAGAATTTTATTCGAAAGTTATATTTATAGATTATTATTCCGACGCTACTTTCTTATTTATTTACTTTCTTCTTCAATTTTTTTCGGATTTTATTTGTTTCTTTGAATTGTTGTGCAATACTTTACTTTGTGCATGGAAAATACTATTTTTACCTTTTAAATAAGTCGTTCACAAATGTATTAAATAGTGTGATGAATTTAACTGAATTTTGTAAAGGAATAAGCATGCGCTTATACTTTATTTAATTTAATAGAGAATATGAAGTGCTTTAATTTAAAAAGCCGTCTTTTTTGGAACGAAATACTACAGATTATTTCAAATAACCCAAAAAATATTTATGTAGACATATAAATGAACATAAACGTGAATAAAGTTTGGTAGAAATCAGGGATGCGCGTGATATTTATGACTTCCTTTGGGCTCCAGATACTCAATAGCTTAAAAAATGTTTTTATATGCGACAAGGTTTTATGCGTAACTTCAAAAGATTTGAATGTATTTTAAAAAGATTGCAAATTATAAAATATGTATATGACATATTTATATTTCCGTATACTTTTCTTTTTTTCTTTAAGAACTTTCAATAAATCATCGCATAAAGTTAAAGGTATAATATATACTACTAAAAACATTGACATGTAAAAACCCAAGACACACAGACTCGAATAAAAGAAGCGCTCAGAACCGGCCGCAAAATCTTCCCAATATACATACGTGGTTATAGTTATGCGATAAACTTATAATATTGCAAATTCAATCTTACCTGAATGATTTAAAGTTGTTTTTACAAGGACGACGCGAGACTATTTAAAATGACTGCATAATCCAAGATTATGCACTCATTTTTGTGTGCCGGCTGTTAGACGTTAAGTTTGCATTTTGGGTTTTTGTATATCAATGACTAAAAATCAATAATTGAATGTACGTAAGCGCATCATTTTAGTACTTTTTTCTCGTGTATTTAATTGTTAGAATAAAGTTTGAAAGAAAATGTTTGAAAATCCCTACGGAAAAGTACAAGATTTGTATTAAAAAATATCCAAATAAAAAAATAAGGGAGACGGAAGATAGTCGCGCAATCACAGAAAACCGACGTGAAGTAACACTGCTTGCATTGTTGCGTTTCGTTCGGTCAGTGAGAGCGAGGCTCACCTCTCTTTCTCTCTCTTCTCCCCTCCTCACCCCACTCCACCACCCTTCTCTCCCAAACACAGGCTGGCAACACACTTACGACTCCTCTAGAGTTGCTACTGTCTATGGGCGGCGGTGATCACTTAACATCAGGTGACCCACCTGATCGTTTGCTTCCGATGATATAAAAAAAAAATTAATAGAATTGACATTCAGTTGTTTAGTTACTATTTTATTTCATTACATGGTCGTCCTGTAAAGGGAAGATTTAGTTTCATTTTCTTTAATACATCTGTACTAAGTACATACGTAGTTAATTAACATTAATCATAACATGAAAAGACGTTCCCATAGACGGTTATTTAACACTAAAAGCATAGTTTGTGAAGACAAACTTAAACATACAGCTTATATAATACATTTTTAGTATGTGTATATCACTATATATCATAAAACAGAGTTCTCCGCGGCGTCTGTCTGTACGCGATAAGCTAAAAAACGACTAAACTGATTTTTACGGAATATTAATATATAGAGTCATTTACGATAAAAATTTAGGTTATATTTGTCAAGATTTTGTGTGAATTAGTTGAAATATAATGATAATTATTGGATGTGTCAGAAAAAGTCAAGCCGCCTCGGAGCTTACGTCGAAAACGCTGCCTTTGAGATATGACAAAACAATTAAAATAATAAACGACACAGACGAACTCACGTGTATCAGCTAGTATATACAGTAGAACCTCTATAACGTAAAAACTTCTATAAGTTCAAAAAATATGCTGTTACCTTACCCTCAGAGCCTAAAACCTCTATTACTTAAAATACGCAACCTCGATAACTTAAAGAAATATTTCGATGAGCTCTATAACACAAACGGTCTGCCAATGAGTAATTTCGAATGAATGTACAAAACAAAAAGAAATTTATTGGTTGCATATGTTTACAAGTTAAATTGTTAACACAAAAATTAACAACACTGACATTTGCTGATACATTAAAAAGTGATAAAACCAGTGAAAAGTGGATAAAATTGGAAAGATGTTATAGCTCAGTTTGGAATACACGAAAATACATTATCACTTATAAGTAAAAAAGAAGCTGAACTCTTGATGATACGAGAATGGGGGTGTAAGGGGTGTCGAATAACATCATAAGACTTGAGACACCCAAGCCAACCTCACCTGCACGTGGTGCACCCTGCTGAATAACGAACGAGGCAATAGCGAAAGCGGGGTGGTAGGGTTTCACAGCCTGACTGGGCAGCAACCACCATGTATATAGCGAAAAAGCCCGTCATAGTGATTCGCTTCTGCGGGTCACGTTTCGGGATCAGCCTGTGCATATCCAGGCCGGCATGACAGCGGCGACTAGTGATGGATAGTGTGTCACTCGGTGGTCGCCATTGTTCTTGGACTGTACTGTGCTTACCATCAGGCACAGAGCAATCACTTTGCCGTGCTACAATAAAAAAAAAAAAGAAATAGAGAAAGTCTTTTATGTAAAAGACGAAAAATTGTTGAAATCCCTGTTTTAGAGCAATGTTTATTTAGGTGGTTCAAACAATGTCCAAACCAAAAGTGTTACAGACCCACAGTGAAAGAAAAAGCTGAACAGTTCGGCAATTCGCTGAAAATCCATAATTTTAAAGCTAGCAATGACTGGTTAGAAAATTTCGAGAAGGAGCATGATTTGATAATCCCATTATTTGATAAATTAAAATCTCTATAACTTAAAATATTTTGTGTTTCGCCTGTATTTTAACTTATCGGGGTTCTGCTGTATATATATTCTTTTCCGACGCCTAATAGAGATTCGAGAAAATATACGTGTATGCGACTGCAATTCTTTAAGAAGTTAATAACAACATAAGATAAGAAAATCGAATGAAATGCTACGTTTAGTTTTTGTTATTATTATTGTTATTTTCTTTAAGAATTGCAGTCGCGTACACGTATATTTTCTCGAATCTCTATTTGACGTCGGAAAGGAAGAGGTACGCGAGGCTTCGAGACTTCTCGTTTAGATAAACCTGCCTCCACCCCCGCCCCAGTACGATACGTACGCCTCCTTGACGTTAACACGTACTCAAAAGTAATTTGACTGTTACACCCCTTAACTTTAATTCGTATTTACACATGTAGCTTTAATTACGGCTTTGTCAATCTTAGATCCGTAATTCAGTCTATCGTCTTATTCATTGTTAATGAAAGGGCATTGTGACATAATCATTTATTACTAGCATTCCCCCGCAACACCGCTTGCGTTAATGGAGATTTAACCTGTCCCTTAGGAATACATTCTTTTCTGGATGTAAAGTACCCTATGCCATTTTCTGTATCTTTGACAATGTGTATGTAAAATTTTATAATGATTGGTTGAGTAATTAATATTTGACAATGTAAAGTATAGTGCTCATTGAACTCGATACAATATTCTCATATATTTCTATCATATATTCTCATATATATAACTTAGTAAAAGTTATGTAAACGAAAGCGTGGCAAATAAAATCAAATGGCCGCTAAAATGACCAAAAAGACAATATAATTCAAATTACATACATAAATACAGATATATGTTTTACAACTGTATTTATTCTTGGAGTCCAATACAACGCACATGTTTACAGTGAACAACATATTGTTGCTAAATTTCATGCGGACAAAGTCGCGGGTAACAGCTAGTCCAAAATAGAATACGAGTATCCTAAATTACTTTCTATAAGGTCAGCTATCTTTTAGTGAAAATCCCTTGAAAATCGGTCCAACCCTTTTGGAGATAGTACTGCGGGCGAAGCCACGGTTACAGCTAGTCTAAATTAAAATAAACTGAATTACTTTTTATAATATCCGCTATCTGCCGGTGAAAGTCTCGTAAAGATCGGTCGAACCGTTTTGGAGATTTCACTACGGATGAAGCCACGGTTAACAGCTAGTCTAAATTAAAATAAACTAACTTACTTGTTATGGTGTTCGCTATCTGCCGATGAAAGTCGCATGAAAATCGGTCTAACCGTTGTGGAGTTAGCATTGCGGACATAACCGCGGTTAATAGCTAGTCTAATTTAAAGTAGCCTATGTAACCCGCTGTGATTTCAACTATCTGCCAGTGAAATACCTGTTAAAATCGGTTCAGCCGTTTCGGAGATTACCCGGAACACACTGACAGACAGACCGACAAAAATTTTAAAAATTGCATTTTTGTTATCAGTAGCGTGTATAATTTCATACCCAATCAGTTATTTTTTAAAATTTTGATATTACATACAGACACTTCATTTTTATTATATGTATAGAATATATATTTATTAGGTTACAAAATTGCATGGAGTAATATGAACGTGAATGGTATATGTAATAAATACAGTGTAAACTTTTTGTCACATCATTCATTACAAGGTATAACGTAGAAATTTGACCAATTTGACCGCTTTACTTTAAAATAAAATTTACGATGCATTGATGTTATGCAAATAGAGCAACAACAATTCTATACTACGAAGAAATATGTTAATTATGCGGGGCGATTCTGCGAGATATAAAAAATACACTTCTTATATCATTATACAGTATATAACAAAGTCCTCTACCGCGTCTGTCTGTCTGTCTGTTCGAGATAAACTCAAAAACTACTAAACGGATCTTTATGCAGTTTTCACCAATGGATAATGTGATTCACGAGGAACGGTTTGTCCAGGATTTTTTTTAAATCAGGGTGGGTCAACGTCTGCCGGGCCCGCTAGTAATACATAATAATATTAAACATTATATTTAACTCGTGTTAAATCTAAAACTAATAATTGGTAGGTGGTAGAGCCACGCTGAAGCTATCACTGGTTTCAGCATGAATGGGTCGGCTCGCCCGTAGTAGTAAGTACCGCCCTCTCACAGAAAACCGACGTGAAGTAACAGTGCTTGCATTGTTGCGTTTCGTTCGGTCAGTGAGAACGCCGGATACCCATCTTCCCTCCCCTCTTCTCTTCCCCACTCCCCCCTCTCCCAAACACAGGCTGGCAACGCACTTGCGACTCCTCTGGTGTTGCAAGTGTCTATGGACGGTGGTGATCACTTAACATCAGGTGACCCATCTGTTCGTTTGCCCCCTATGATAAAAAAAATAAATAAAAAATAATAGGTGTCTACAGCTCGAGGTATATGACAATAGTGCCTTCAAATCGGGATATAATATATAAGGTGGTTCTCACGAGTGGTGAGGTGGTGAGTTTCCAAAAGCTCGTTTAGTCGCCTTGCGCAGCCGGTGGCCGATGTGTAGCAATAGTTATACGTAGGCGTCACTTATGACAACGTGATAACTTGGCTCTTGCCGTGTAGTGTGACGGTGTAACACGTTAGTAAATATTATCAGTATAATCATTTATGTTATCAGTTTATGAAAGGCTCCAACTAAATCTATAAGATGCAGAAATTTCTGAAAAAGACTCTCCTGAGATTGTAAACAATCTTCTCGTCTTTTAACAAAATAACTTAATTAGAACTTAATTCGAACAAAATAATTGCTGAGAACACGCGTGCCTTTACACGGATTGCTGTCTAGAATTTTTTTGTTTCAGTTAGAGAACACAACTTGTTTTACCAGTTATAAACCAATTTTGAAACTAGTTACATATCCTGTAAATGAAAAGCGTTATACGTTGACGGAAACTTTTCTTTGATACGTGCAATAAAAAAGTAATCCAATCTTTTCATTACTAAAACTCTTTATAATGAAAAATGGTGGGTATTTTTTAATGTGGGGAAATCCCTTATGGATACACCACCCTCCCGGGGGAGAGTGTGGGTTATGTCCGACTCGCACAGACTAAAACCCCACGGTGCACCAACAGACTGTAATGTTGGGGCGGCAAGGGATCTTACAATGCTACTCAACTTGTAGAGCCGCCCCAACGATCCGCCCGGCGGACGGTGACCGCCGGGCTCCTACCTATAGAGAAGCAGACTGGGTACTCACCAGCTGCCTCTCCTCGTCCACCGAACCTGTGCAATGAGGAGATGGGCTCCTCGGCCCATCCCCTCAGGTCCAGCTACGGTGGCGGGAGGAGTTGCTCAAAGCGCCGCCTCCTCTCTCCGGTCGTCCGTTGACGGAGAGGGCCGCTTAGAGGACCTACCTCGCGGGCCCTCCCCGCTGTCTCCTTCTGCGAGATAACCTCCTCGCAAAAGGAGGCCATCGCTTGCCAAGCCTGGTTGCTGCCGAGCATGGACAAAACCACACTCGGCAGCGACAAATCACGTCCTACCACCGCAGCCAGAGGGCGGCGCTGTCCCTCCCACGCAGCTCCATAATCTTCGTTATAGAGAGTTCCCTCTGTATAATAAAGAATCAGTGTATATAGAATAGGATCTCTATTTTTTTTAATTGCTACATTTTTATGAGAGTGTTTTTTATGTGGATTGATAAGCCTAAGAGCTTGAGAGTTATCTAGGAATCAACATTTCGACTAGAAACCTAGCTTAAATAAATACATCGTCGTGTACCTCAGTGATCCCTCCACGACTTCACAACATGTGAATTGAACTCAACTGATTACACAATCTGAGACGTAATTCTATTATTATCGAGTCAACTGTTTGCACAAATTGAGTTCTTTTGATTTTTTTTCTTGTAAATATCGTATTGAAGATTAACAGCCAGCACTTTGTGTCGTGGTCACTGCTGTATTATAATGCAGACACTACTATTCCATAATAAAACAATGTATGTTTACGGCAGTTTGTTATGGCCAAAGTAGGTAATAAAGTTCAGTGATTCCTCTCTGTTGTTTAGTTCTTAACCTTTTCTAACTAATATAATGACCTAGTGGTTTCTATCAACATTGTTTGGACAATGTATTGTCTTCCATTAAGTATGTAATAATTCATCCAAATGGTCACGACATAATTGAAAGTACACACGTTGTGTTAATAACTAGGGCTTTTTTATCTTTCAAATTGACTAACATTGTTTACGTCAAGGGCTTTACGCTCCTCCGATCTTTGTGGCGAATTCAGAAGACACTCAGTCAATATGGCGATTAGCACAAGGGTGTCAAAATGCCGATTCTCGGCTTGGATTTTTGCCATAACTGTCAGGGCCTTTTTCTACACTTATTATTTCTACATACATATGGCATACTAGTTACACAGGTAAGGATATAAACGACGTCATACAGTGTGTATATATGACTAAATATAGATAAAATATAAATTCATTTAATTATAGTACTAAGGTGGACGTAAATTTATTATAGCACGACCCATGATCTTTCGTTAGGGTTCTGTGAACATAAAAGAACGATGGATGAGTGCACCTATATGTGCGTATAAGTAGATAAGCATTGTAACCGACAATCGTACCGCTTCAGAGGCCATTGTACGTAATATTCGCGGTTTGCATGAAATTCATATCGCGGATACGAACCCGTTGCGCGGGTGACGGCGAGCGTAGAATTATTCAAAAGATAAAATGGCAATAATTCTACATTTCGCAATTTAAAAAGTTGGTTTCTTTAAGGTGAAATAGAAAATTATAAGGCAAACTTTGAAATATAAATACTTTTACCAAATGATGTGATAAAATTACTTTATCACCTGAAGAACTAATACTACCAAAGAATTATTAAAATCGAATATGAGTTTAGTCGCGGTAGAAA
The DNA here is from genome assembly GCA_015888305.1 of Antheraea pernyi. Lineage (NCBI taxonomy): Eukaryota > Metazoa > Arthropoda > Insecta > Lepidoptera > Saturniidae > Antheraea > Antheraea pernyi. Next base: position 195,271 of record MU158765.1, on the reverse strand, counting down.
TGGAATTTAGTACTGTGATAAATTTTTAAGAGATTGAGATGAATACATAGTGTATTCATGCAGGAGGTAAATACTACTTTTCGCCATTACAAAACACAGAGTATTTGTTAAAAGTGCGCGATAGTCACTACGATCCTACAGAAAATAATATGCAGATTTCAACGTTTCTATCTCTCTCTCTGCCTCTTTAATTTATATATTTCAACTACATTAGAAATATTGTGTACAGCACGGAGTCTGCGTGGTATGCTGACTTCATTTATGGCCCCTAATACGATGGTAAAGTAGTGGGTATGAACCCTTGCATAAAGAGGAGACGAGGGGTAGGGAAACGCATTCTATCTCATTCTCTCACAGCCTAAAACCTGTATATACATTTATAGCTATCTCTTTTTCGTTACACATTTTCGTTTCATAAAATCTAATTCACACCATCCCAAAAAAGTTTCACTTCAAAAAGTGTTAAGTAAGTTCTGAAATAATATTTTAAAATACTTTAACAAATACAATCAATTAATATATGGAAACAACTGTTGCAAACATAATGTTAACTGCATTAATGCTACCGAAAACTTTGCCCTGAATGATACGTTAATCTTGATGAAGACTGACAGAGCACTGGAGAATTTGTTGGGATGAGGTACGAAACTTTCATCAAGAGCGAAACCGTCAGCGTACTTCACGCATAAATCGTTATCAATGTACAGTTTAAACAATTCTTCATTATCCGTAACGTTATTTACAAAATTTAGAACATAAAAATTGTGTTTTCTTGTATAATATATAGTGATCATGTAAAAAACGTGATTATTGAAAATTTGATTACATTTTTTTGTTACGCTACCTTTTTGTGACAACTTCATCTGCATGTTTTTCACCATGAAGTTTACGACCTCTCCATCCCAGATCCTAGGTTACCTCTGTGCCAAATTTCAACACAATTAGTTCAAAAATTTAGTTGTAAAAAGGATAAAAATAGATAAGAGTTACTTTCTTATCTATCATAAAATAACCGTGGATTCTGTATTGCCACTTTATTTTCACTGGTAAACTTTTCTTGAAAAGCAATAATCTAGTTCTATGACGAAAAGAAACAGAAATATAAACTAAATTAATATTATTATAATTAACCCAGCTAAATACCTATCAGTAGCTCTGCAATCAGTAGATCTACAAGTAAGCTAAACTGACACAACTTTGTCAGTTTAACTGTGGACAAGGTAAGCGACAAGAAAAGTTGGAAGTTTGAGAAGTCTTGAAATAGAGCGATTTGCTTGTAAGTTGTGCAGTTTGCTGAACGCAAGTCCTCAAGTATAGTAGTTTAGTTAATGTTCTAAGTTAATTCAAACCTGTAATTTGAAGAATGGTGACTTTTCTGACTAGCTACTATCCTGAAGTTGAAAATCTGTCGCCGCGCAACTAAAGGTGTGTTGCAGCAGCTTTAGCATGTTTGCCATCTTAAGCCACCGCCTTATTGTAGATCAGGTGGGACTATAGCTAAATTTTGAGGTGATGGGCCGGGGGCCCTCTCCTCATTGCACGGGTCCGGCGGACGAGGGGAGGTAGCTGGTGTGTACCCAGCCTGTCTCCCTTTTAGGAAGGAGCCCGCGGGACCCCTTCCGCCGAGCGGACCGTTGGGGCGGCTATCCAAGTGGACTAGCATAGTTCGATCCCTTGCCGCCCTAACATTACGGTCGGCCGGTACACCGTGGGGTTTTAGTCTGTACGAGTCGGACATAACCCACCCTCTCCTCTGAGAGGGTGGTGTATCCATAAGGGATTTTCCCAAGTTAATAAAAAAAAGGACTATAGCCAAATAATAAAAACATTTAATATATGCCCAAGACTGAATTTTGTGTGATTATTCTGCACATCTTACATCTGCTTAATTACCATAATGCATCCAATATTTATTTTGGTACTAAATAGCAGTGTGTGGAATTGTCTGCTGATACTGTCGGTTTTAAGATCAAATAAAATCAATAGGGTATTATTTAAAAAGTTAAATAAGTGAAATACTTAGGGACTTCTAAGTTCAGGTGTAGAAAAAAATGTAAGACTTTTAAAACGGGTGAGTGCCCATACACTTAATGTAGGTTTACAAATTATTAAATGTTTTATTTTTAAAATATTTTGATATCAATATTCCGATAATGCACAAAATATTGTAAACGTGTGGGACTCTAAATAGAATATAACATAAATTTAAAACATGCTGAAAAATTCATAGATGCTATAAATAACATTTAAATGGCGTAAAGAGGTTTTGTACGATCGAGGTAAAATACACGTAAAAAATTGTTCCAAAAATAAACGATTACGTTACTTGTAATAATTGCTATGTAGTGAATATTTTAGTTTGAGGGATGCAGTACGTTGTAGACGATTGACTATGGTTTGTGTTTCGTTGAGTTTGCTACTTATCTCTGATTTAGTACAATTGTACACTACCTATTCCAAGATTTATATGTGTTTATTATTCCTAATAACACAATATTACGTTCACGATCATGATAACCGTCGAATCATCTACAATTATTTACTCGTTAAAGAAAATAAATTATTTAAATTTGTTATTTTATATTATACCTTTGTTTTGTATTCAGAACGGCCAAAATTATTGATCAGGACAGCATACTCAATTTTACAAAAGATTTGCATGGTAACAACAAATGCTGAAGGATGGTAGATTTCTTGATATGGGCCGTTGTTTTTAATTGCACTGTACTACTTTTTTTTGAAGTGAAACTTCTTTAGGCGCATGAGAGTAAAATTTTTACAGATGTAACGTCACGCAGGTATGCAACAGAAGTGACGTCATTTGCAGTAAACGCAGATTTTTCATCTATTTTTCAAATCTCGGAAATCTAAAGTTTTAGATTTGTATAAATATAAACAAGACTTATAAATTAGTTCGCCAAAGAAGTTTCACTTCTGACATGCGTACTTTGTACGCACGCACTTTTTTTATATCATAAGAGGCAAACGAACACATGGGTCACCTGATGTTAACTGATCACCACTGTCCATAGACACTTGAAACACGAGAAGCGTCGCAAGTGCGTTGCCACCCTGTGTTTGGGGGAGGGGGAAGGGGGAGGGGAGGTTGGTTTATCCAGCGCTCTCACTGACCGAACGAAACGCAACAATGCAAGCACTGTTACTTCACGTCGGCTTTCTGTGAGAGGGTGGTACTACCTCGGGCGAGCCAATCCTGAATGAAACCACCTCTAAGCTATATCATCATATATAGTGCAGTTAATATATGTTGCACTTAACTCTGTTTATTATTTTATTCACCTGACATTGCGTAACGGGCCCATTGGATTGACTTAAAACTGTTTTACTCTTAATATATTGACTTACACCTAAGTAAATCAAATGTTAGGTTTGATTTTTGACTTTTATATGACGAGCAAGTCTCGTTAGCACACTTCTTCGAAATCACGCAAAATGTCTCGCGCCTGAGTTTTTGACGGGATCGTGATTGGACGAGTGTCGTTTTTTCATATTTTCTGTGACATTCGTGACATTTTGTGATACGATTTGATTATTGTGTACAAATAAAGAGGAATCTCAAAATAATAATTCGAAATGTGAAATTTGGGGATAATCTCTTGGAAAAGTCTGTAAGAACTAAGTGAAGTTTATCATCATTTATAGGCTCCTTTCGAAAATCAGCGCTGCAGTACTACTTACAGTATTGCAGATTTTTGCTGAATGGGTTCGCCAATTGTTGGACATCAATTTTTTCATTTTTAAAATGTATATATATATTTTTTTTTTCTGCCTAATTAGTTTGTGTAACTTAATTTAACTGTATGGTTGTTCCAACAATAAAGTATTTCTTTCTTTCTTTCTAAATAATTGGAACTTACTAGACTTATGTACTCATAGTTAAGATAAGTGGAGTTCACGAAAATAAATGACTGGATCGTCTTCGAACAATTTATTTTCTTAGTAATTACCTGTACTGTGACATAGATATATAGTCTGTCAGGATAAAATCGCTGCAAGAGAGGAATCGAAGATATTTACGAGGATGGAATAACATTTACAATACTGTGGTTGTCTATTACAAAAATTATCGTCATTTTTACGTACAATTCTCAGATATATTTTCTATAAATATTAGACACGTATATAGACTAAGTAATTATGCGCATTGCTATGTGTACGTGTATATGTATATAGTATAGTAATATCCTTAAAAGGCAAGACTCTAGTTTTTACCCGCGGCTTCGCTTGCTTTAATGTAGATTTGATCTAATACTTGGGAACTATATTTTTTCTATGTAAAAGGACCCTTTGTACTTTTCTGTACCCATGACAAATTGTATGCAAAATTTAATGACAATCGGTTGAATAGTTAAAAGACATGAAAGTGTAACAAACTTACTTTCGTATTTATACCATTATTTAGGTTAGTTAATATTCGTTAGAATTGTATAAGAATACGAGTATGTTAAGCTTAAAAACTGACAGATAAATAGTTCCGTGTGACAATAATATAATATTATATAGTACTTATAAAACGTAAATGTTTATTGTTCGTAAATGAAATCTTTTAATTCCTATATTAAATTGTATTAGCAGACACGCTTTATATTTTCATGAATATTTGATAACCTTACGTTAGTTAATATCCATCGATTCGTATTCTGTTCATATAAATTACTCAAACCCTTCATGAGGCTTTGAGAATTTGGATTACAATCTTAATTGTATATCCTTTAATAATGTATTTATGTATTCTTCCTATCGTAGCTATTTTACAGATTTTATATCGACACCTGTACGTATGACGATAACTTGCTCTGATCAAGATTAGGATTTTATTATATGCATTGGACTCAGTGCATATTGCTCTCGCCTCTAAGTTCGATGAAACTGTAATAAGCCTTCCAGCTAACAGCAGTTACTTCCAAAAAGTTTTTAAAAAATGACGTCATTTTGTAGTTCTATTATAAACTGTGTATGCATCAATGGATACACGCGGAGGAACTTCTTGGCTTATATGTAATATATATATATATATAAATGCTCATAAAATATATACTATACGGAGTCCCGTAGTATAAATTATTATCTAATCATTTACTCATTTTGGTATACTACGGAACACAGATAGGCACTTACACATGCTAACACATTCACAGAAATACATACCTACCTTACGTTTAAGGCGTAACGCGTACAGAAGTTTTTTCCCTAACGTGCCATAAAAGTTTCACTTTAAAAACATGAAAGTCAATCATCAACCAAAAATTGCACTCCTTAATGTTGATTTGATGTCCTTAATGTGAAATTACGAGTATCCCCCCCCCGATTAAATACAATTACAGTGAATATTTCATATATAAAAGTGTTTTTAATGAAAAACACAATATATACTTTAGTATATATTATATCAAAACAAAATCCCAATGAGCACTATCTTTAAGCTGCTTAACTTGAACTGCAAAGTGCATTGTGTAATAAAATGAAAATCTTGCAAGATTATTCACTCAGTCACTCACTCGCGTCTTTAATCCGATATATTCTTTTTTTAACATTTTATATTCCTATCTCTCATTCACCACTAACGTATGGAGATTAAGGTTCATATAAAAATATTTGAACAATAATACTTTGAAATCTTTAAACAGTAGTTTTATAAATGTACTAGAATGATCAGAAAGAAAATTGTTACATATATTGTTATAACAAAATACTTCCTTTAATGTAGAAGTTCAATTTGGTTGATTTAAGTTAAGACCCATAAATTAATACACTCTTTAGAGCGCTACGTCCACTTTCTGTTACGAAGAAATACGTTCAGAATTTAAACGTCAGTAAATATTTACAGTAAGTATTATTTTTAATGTTATCAGTTTACAAAAGGCTCCGATTAAATCTTTGAGGCGTCAAATGTCTAAGAAAGACTCCCGAGATGGTAAAGATCGCTTTGCTTTCATTATTGTTGATTGCCGAGAACACACGTGCACGTGCTACTTTGGGATTGAAGTGTCTCTAAGAAATTTTGTTTGCTACACCCACTATATAGCGAGTCCAAGTTTTTTTGATACGTGCTATAGAAAAGGGAGAAAAGTGATATTGCAAACCTGTCATTGCGAGCTAATGTTGGGTCACTTAAGTTCCGCTATAGAGAATTTACACTATATTTTTAAAACCTTTACCATAGCCAGTTGAAATGTTTCGGTTTTTAGAAAGTTTTTTTATGTCTACATAACACTTTGCAAAACACCAGTCCGCTCCAGTATTAAATTTGTCCCGCGGACACTGAAAACATTATTAGCGAAACCATGCAACGCATGACTACGCTACTTGCATAAAACGTAAATAGCGACTAACTGGGACGCTTCCCACTTCATTCCGTAGTGAAACGGCGGAGTGTATTAAACAGAATAAGCGCGCGTTTTCAATGCTTCGGAGAGCCTTCGCTTCGGGGAAATGCTACACCTGTTTGTCGTTGTTAATTAACGATCCACTTGAAATTCTAATAACATTCCTACTTGTATTTCTTTTGTATTAAATTAGAATGACATTTAAAATGATCCTTTCTAAATTAAATTCCCCCCCCCCCTCGCTCTTATAATAATGAAACTGTTAATACTGATTGTGTTTTAAATGTTTTATCTGTTTCCCTGTAGAATAAACCCTAGTGTTGCTCATGCTTTCTTTATATAATACACCTTAATTCGCTACAATACTTACGAGTCTTCAAGATAACCTCGGCAACGGCACAATAAAGTCTAAATAAAACAGCTTTACTCCAGAGATGTATCTACACAAAGAGAATTTCTTTTACTTGCGAAGACCATCATCTAATCCGAAATAAAAGCTTAAAGCGTTACTTTATACTGTCTAGAATAAGAAGTGGCATTTTTTTTGTTGTTGCATATAATATACCATCTTGATATGGTTTATTTATTTGTGAATGCGTCATAAGAATATTCTCATTAACTCACAATGGTTAATTTATCAGCATTACGGTTCTAATGGTTGTTACTAATGTATCACTCTACTTGCAAGCTAAGAGTATATGAATGATATAAGTATTATATGAGATAATAATTACGTAACTTCATTGTTATATTACGGAACGTATATTAATTACGTTACTCGTTAAATTAAAGACTAGCTTCTAGAAATATCCAGCATCCTAAGTAATATTATAAATGTGAAAGTGCGTTTGTTTGTTTGCTTGTTCAACGGTAGAGAAATAGACGCAGGGTACTTTTATTTACAAAAAGCATTGCTTCCGATGGATATGTAAAATACACATTAATGCAAGCGTAGCACTTGCACAGCTCCCCACGCTACTACTATTTTTTTCTATCATTGTAGTGAACAGTTTAATTATAGTAGAATAAACATTGTGTAAGTAAATATTGTCTCCAATCTTAACGGCAAGTTGTAGTAAAATGAATAGCACTATATATATGACAATATCCATTTATATATGCGTAAATAAATTTTATGATAAGTAAATAATACAAACGTGTAAAAACAGGGATCACCTTTATTTTAAAATTCTTACGTAAAGTTTAACAATTACGTACATTATTTTCATTAAGCAAATTGTTTCTAATAGTTCGTAAAAGTTTTAAATAAATATCGAATTATTTACAAGTATAAAATTCACTACAAAGTCACATCGCTTATAGACTCCCTTTACCTGCATAGTTTCTTATATTTTCACTAAAACTTTAACAGTCTAACACTGATTTTATTTGAGAAAAAACTTCATTTTCTTGGTCTTCAAATCATCGGGTCGACCTGAAAAAGTTCAAATATGGTAATAAGAGTCACAATACATAATTTTATTATTAACACAAAACGAGAATTCCATTTACGAATTAAATCAGAACTCCAATTATGTTGGAATAACTTTAACCTATGTTGTATTCTGTGTTCATATCAGATTTCATCAACTTTACTTAAGTAATTTATTTTATTGTGTCTGTTATACCGCGTGAAAGATTAGTCAGTCGCAATATTTACACAGATTATTCAGTGATCGCTACTCGTTCTAAATCAATTTATAAAATAGATACTTAATATTTGACCTAATTATCTAGAGAAAAACAAATCTGATATACACTCCTAACGCTTAGTTTATGTCACGAGCCAGTGTGCGTGCTACCATGACCCTCCAGCTACCTATAGTACGCGCCGCCGCCAAACCGTGCCCCAGTCAATTGTTCGTTGAAAGGGATAGATTATACGTTACGTAATGTTAAGGTTATTCACCATGGCTGCACCCTCACGATTCACCTTTACTTTCATGCATTGAGCGTTTCACTTTATAACCATACTTTTAAAAGTCTTAGAACAAACTTTAATTTAGGTTTTCTTTGTTGTTTATTAGTATTTGTTTTTATATTATAATTTTATATATTAGATGTGACCAAAAACTATCACTGTCTTGAATATTGTTACTCTTTAAACTTTCACCAAGTATATTTTTAAAGTTGTTAGCATCCAAATTAAACTGTTTATTTTTGGATGATTTATTAGGGAGGTGGCTTCTTGATTCGTTTTTTTTTATAACATAGGGGATGAGGGCTCTGGGTGGTGATTATGTCAGCAATATTTATTTATTTAACCAGAACAGATTTCAATATACTTATATAAATGTAATGTAATGTACGTGAGCATGGGAGAGGGGTAAAAAGGGGATTTCTTACTTTTGCTGACCAGGGGCAGAGAGCTGTCAGAAATTACAAAAATTCTGCTTACATAATACTTGAACGACTCCTCATATGTAAATAGAACGGTGTCACTACGTTTCTTTGGAAAATATATCCGTGTTACTAAAGTATTGAATGTAAATTTGAACATTAATTTATCAAAGATTCAAGCTTTTGACTAGAAAGAAATAAATTAACATTTCATATTTTTTAATAACTACCTATCATCATCTTCTTACCCTTATCCCACCTAAGTAGGGTCGGCACAACATATTTTCCTTTTCCACGCTCGCCTATCAAATGTCATCTCAGTCATCACACCTTTTACACACATCATTTTTCACACTATCCATCCATCATTTTTTCGGTCTTCCTCTACTCTTATATCCATCGACCGTCATACTCAAAGCTTTTCTAGTTACATGGTCTACATAAGGATGAGAAATAAATTAAAGTTTATATGATATTTTATTTTTAGAATATTATTAACATAATAAGAAATTTTAGCACGTATATAAGTCATATTTGAACAATTGCAATTAAAAAAGGGTTCTCTATTCAAAAACATTCAAACCAGTATAAATTATATAAAAAAAGTAATTCACAGAGACCGATTTCAACCATATTTCGTTCCGTTGATAAATGAATCCATTGGTTCGAATATTTGCAGCTATTTGATTGACTATTGTGAGTAAAAGTAAAAAAAAAAACATTGAAATATGTCGTGTTTCTGAATAATAAAATTAAAAAAAACTGTGACATGGCTGACTGAGTTTATGAACAAAGAAATCCTAACCTAATAATTATTATTGATAATAAATCGATATTTGTAGGTGGTAGAGCCAAGCTGAAGCTATTACTGGTTTCATCATGAATGGGTCGGCTCGACCGTGGTAGTCCCACCCTCTCAGAGAAAACCGACGTGAAGTAACAGTGCTTACATTGTTGCCCCCTTCCCCTTAGCTCCCTCCCCCCGAACAAAGACTGGCAACGCACTTGCGACTCCCCTGGTGTTGCAAGTGTCTATGGACGGTGGTGATCATTTAACATTAGTTGACGCATCTGTTCGTTTACCTCCTATGATATAAAAATAAAAAATATTGAGATTGTCTTAAAATACTTACCAATGCCTGTATATCACACAATTACTTAGCACTAGTATTCCTAGAAATGACGTTGATGTGCGTAGCCCTAAAACAGAAAAATAAAATCTATACATATTTATAATATTTAGATTATGATAACGTCTAAAATATATAATATGCTTTGAGCTAAAACTTCAGTAACTCACAATAATTGCATATAATTAACAGACCTTGAAGCAAGAAGAGAAATAATTGCATAGAGGACAACGTATAATGATTACTAATGATAAAGTTTCCGTCAAACGATGGTCGCCGCTTTTTATAGATTGTAGTACGCTCACTATTAGATAACGTGCAGATAATTTACAGTGTCTCCATAGATATTTGTAAATAATACTAATTCATCTAACCTCCAAGGAATGTTAACCGTACTATAATACTAAAACTATTAATTTGGAGTTTTTGGCGGGATTTTAGTCTGTCATGTAGTGGATGTTATATTTTATTCATAATCTTGTGTTACTTGGCTCTATATTGTGTAAAATTAGTGGTGTTTTATGTAATATAGTTTGTTTATTGTGCATAAGTGAAGCGAATGGAAAATAATACCACGGACCATGAATTCTGAGATGCCACAAAAACTCCATGGAAAGTTCTAACAAGAGAGCCACCATCTTGTTGGAACATTGAAATTATTCATACGACACTTATTGTGTAAAATATGTTGTAATCTCCATTGATAGAAAACATTGACAGTGGCAAGTTCTTCTGCGGAGCCAAAACAAGAAAATGAAGAAGAAGAACTATCACTTTTTTTATTAGACGAATATAAAATAATTACGTAGTATGTTACACACTGGTTTATAAAAATTAAATGATAATACGGAAGGTAATATGCATTTCGTCGAAAATACTAAAGATTTTATTTGTATAATGTAAGTCAAGAACTAAATATATTAATATTTAAATGAGAAAAATTTTGAACGTGGATAGATCTTTGTTGCCCTTTCTAGCAATAACTACTTAAAGGATATGCCTGTACACGCATACTTATTTATACATGAGAATAACACATGGGCTATAGTTTATAAAAGTATTGTATAAATTGCCCAAAATATAACAACTTACTGTTTTATGAAAGGTTCAAAAAGATTATAATGTCGTTGATTAGATATAAATATGATTATTCATTTTGTTGTAATTTATTACAGAAAATATGCATTGAAACACTTACAAACGAATGACATTTTCACTATATATATATGACATATAAATTTAATTAATCAATAATATTTATAATAATCCCTTTTATATCTTCTGTTCTATATATATTCGTTTGTAACAAAAATAGAAATAAATATCAATCTAAAAATATTGTCCTTGTTATCATTCATTTCTTTTGTAAACGATTTGTAGTCATATATATACTAGTAATACCATTTATTACAATAAAAAAGAAATAAGCATATACGTACCTTTATTTGAGTCTATGCTACCCATCACAGGTGCAATCTGTGGCCTTTCTTCGTCCAGTAACACGACTCCACTTGCAGACCAAACTGATAATACGTGCGCCACGCATGTCACGTTCAAACGACCCTGTGAACATCACAAAACCTTTAACGTTTCGCACATTTTATATCCAGTACAATGTGGGGATTTGGATAAAGCTATAAACATAAACGTAAAACATACGTACTTATTACATTAATGCAAATAATATATAAATAATTAAGAAATGCAACAAATCTATACATAATAGGTCCTGCTTGTCAACCGATTTTCTTTCTCTTTCTTTCCTTTAATAGCTAAGTACGAGGTTTAGTTTTATCATTGAAAAAACGGAAACAGTTTCTTTCCTTAACATTCTTCAACAATTACAAGTTTTTATTTATGTCTCTTATCGTCATACTTTAGGATCCTGACGTCTACAATATATGTGCACTTTATGGCAGAAAACCATTATAATATTGGAATTTTGAATACTGAACGAAAACTTGTTTATGTAAATACACATATATCTCTAAATGAAAGGAGATTTGGAGATATCTTAATTTACAGAATAAACGAAATAATGTAGTTATGGATTGAAATATTATGTATCTATATCTTGGACCTTATGTCACTAATGTATGTAAAGCAGAGCTTAGAGTTAAACCGTTAGTTTTAATAGTCACAAAAACCGCAATTTTGCAGCTCGTTAATAAGGTTTACAACTTCATACAGACTACAAAATATTACAAACATAAGACTTTAAACTGGTGCTCATTGTTGGCATGTTAAAGTAACAAGGATTCTCTTAATGCTAATAATATTTATTGTTGAAACCAAAACTATGATATAGGGTTTCAAATTACAACAACATCATTTATCACACAAAAAACTTTTTTAATCTATACTAATATTATAAAGAGGAAAAGTTTGTGAGTTTATGAAGTTGTAGGGGGTAATCTCAGGAACTACTGGTTCGGTTTGAAAAATTCTTTCAGTGTCTTATAGCTCATTTATCGAGGAAGATTATTAGCTATATATCATCACGCTAAGACCAATAGGGTCGGGGCACTAATTTCAAAATCGGGATCTTTTTCCTCTTTAGCGTTAGCCCAATGTAAATATTCCACGCGGACGAAGTCACGGGCAGAGGCTAGTAACAAATAAATTTCTCTATTATAAACAGAATACTTACTTAAAAGACTCATATGGTTTGTCGCCGATCATGATCAGTTAATTGGTTCTAAACAACAACCTTAATATTTCTCTGTTATTTCAAGTGAAAGCCGTAAATCTGGAGATTTTGCTAAGAAATAATTATAGTAAGAAAATATACCACTTTTTGATAATGGAAAGTTTCTTCCATCACGATTTTAAATATAAACGCTTTCTCAGAAAGTAATTTTCATCAAGTATCATTTGGTTTATTTGCAGTTTCATAGAGCGCATACAGAAACTTTAATCTAATTTCCACTCGAATTTTAATCTATATGTGAAATCTATTTAATATAATTTCTTTGTTCTTCTTTTTCTTACACTTACCCAACCTAAATAGTGTTGGTACAACATGTATTCCTATTTCACACTCTTCTGTCAGCTGTCATTTCAATATTCATACCTTTTACACAAATAGTTTTTCACACAATCCATCCAAACGTGTATCGATCTTTCTTTAATCCTTTATCCACCCCCCTTCATACTCAAAACTGTTTAGTTACATGACTTTCATCTCTTCCCATAATATACTCGTACTATCCTAACTTATTACTTCTCAACTTCTCTATTACTGGTACTATTATCAAATTTCTTTTGACATACTCATTCTATTCTATATATTTTATTTATTTTGGTTACACCACACATCTACCTTAACTTTCGCATCTCTGGCATATGGTAATCTTTTCTCATCCGTCTCCGTAACTAAATTATAAATATTTCTTCAAAAATATTCTAGCTTACAGTAAATTAATTTAGGTACCATCGTAGTGGAAAATTATTTAATAAACTACAGCATGACGTGTATAAATACTTAGCAATAATGCACTTACCTTATGAAAATGTACAGACTGCACTCTTATAACAAGCTGGCTGAATGCGGATGATTTATTAGATTTCTCCTCTTCGGCACCAATGTTCAATTTATTTGCTATTTGCTCTGTTCTAGACGGCGAGCGGGTGGTGGCCTCCTTGTTTTTCCGATTGCTATCAACGTCTGGAATGCTCACAACGCCGGCCATATTGCTCGGAATGTTTATTACATTGTCGGTTGCCGGTTCCTCGTACCCCGAGATTGTGTCCCACGGGCTGAATATAATTCTATTTGCATCTTCAAGAGATGCATCTGTTATCACAGGTCTTCTTTCAGGATGTGGTGTATTCATAGGTATATTGAGGCCTTTGACCTAGTAATACAAGTTAGTAAAATTTGTTATCTAATTGTTAATCATGATCGTAATTCGTAAACAAATTGCTTATATAGTTAGTTAAATCAAAGTAGATATGTATGTTCTATATGAGGACAAAAATGTATTTAGTAATGTAATTCAGTTGCATATCTTTTTTTAATACTTGTTAGCTCAGAAGTTCATCATTTATAAACCCATTTAGAAAATTCTTTTTTTATTGAAAACAGGTTCTTTTGCCGTTTTAATTTCATTGGCATTGGACCTTTGAGTTCGAAGATACACAAGAGAATTCCTTAAAATGAAATGGGAAATTTGTGGTGATTGAGATATTGGTAGGTTTAGGTAGGCGTCTAACTACGGCCAAAGACTTTCTAGTGCATTTTTTCAGAGAAGATTTTTTTTAGTATGTTTTATTTTTTGCTAACATTTTCTTGTTTTAACTTTACAATATGATTTTTTTTTGCTGAGGTAAACATATATCTTTATTTTCTCAGTTGAAGGTGTCATTAAATCTGTTACGAATGTTAATAGGCTACTGATGTGTGACTGTTGTTTTAATAGTTAAAACTACAAAATTAATATAAAAAAAAAAAAAACTTATATGAACTGTGGACTATTTAGTTTTTAATGTCTGAGTGTAAACTGTTATTGTATTCTTTTGCATATTAAAGTAATTGACTAAACCTAATCCTAATATTATAAATGTGAATGTGAATTTGTGAAATTTTACATAAACGTTGTCAGAGGTACTTAAAAGAACATACGATACATTAAATCTAGAAAAAAAGTACTTTTCCAAGGTATAGATTTCATTTACATTAACGCGAGCGAAGTTGCGGCGTAAAACTAGTTATATTATAATTAAGTAGGTAAATGAATATTCTCTTAATGCTAATAATATTTATTGTTGAAACCAAAACTATGATATAGGGTTTCAAATTACAACAACATCATTTATCACACAAAAAACTTTTTTAATCTATACTAATATTATAAAGAGGAAAAGTTTGTGAGTTTATGAAGTTGTAGGGGGTAATCTCAGGAACTACTGGTTCGGTTTGAAAAATTCTTTCAGTGTCTTATAGCTCATTTATCGAGGAAGATTATTAGCTATATATCATCACGCTAAGACCAATAGGGTCGGGGCACTAATTTCAAAATCGTTTATCTTCAGCAGTTATAGTTCGATTTAAAAATACTGTTTAAGTGTCTATACTTAAAGTTATTTATTTATTACAATTTTTAACAATATTTTTAGGAGTTCTTCTAATAAAATAACTGCACCACATTTCGTACACCTTCATTCATTACCAAGCTTCATAATCTATATGTGAAATCTATTTAATATAATTTCTTTGTTCTTCTTTTTCTTACACTTACCCAACCTAAATAGTGTTGGTACAACATGTATTCCTATTTCACACTCTTCTGTCAGCTGTCATTTCAATATTCATACCTTTTACACAAATAGTTTTTCACACAATCCATCCAAACGTGTATCGATCTTTCTTTAATCCTTTATCCACCCCCCTTCATACTCAAAACTGTTTAGTTACATGACTTTCATCTCTTCCCATAATATACTCGTACTATCCTAACTTATTACTTCTCAACTTCTCTATTACTGGTACTATTATCAAATTTCTTTTGACATACTCATTCTATTCTATATATTTTATTTATTTTGGTTACACCACACATCTACCTTAACTTTCGCATCTCTGGCATATGGTAATCTTTTCTCATCCGTCTCCGTAACTAAATTATAAATATTTCTTCAAAAATATTCTAGCTTACAGTAAATTAATTTAGGTACCATCGTAGTGGAAAATTATTTAATAAACTACAGCATGACGTGTATAAATACTTAGCAATAATGCACTTACCTTATGAAAATGTACAGACTGCACTCTTATAACAAGCTGGCTGAATGCGGATGATTTATTAGATTTCTCCTCTTCGGCACCAATGTTCAATTTATTTGCTATTTGCTCTGTTCTAGACGGCGAGCGGGTGGTGGCCTCCTTGTTTTTCCGATTGCTATCAACGTCTGGAATGCTCACAACGCCGGCCATATTGCTCGGAATGTTTATTACATTGTCGGTTGCCGGTTCCTCGTACCCCGAGATTGTGTCCCACGGGCTGAATATAATTCTATTTGCATCTTCAAGAGATGCATCTGTTATCACAGGTCTTCTTTCAGGATGTGGTGTATTCATAGGTATATTGAGGCCTTTGACCTAGTAATACAAGTTAGTAAAATTTGTTATCTAATTGTTAATCATGATCGTAATTCGTAAACAAATTGCTTATATAGTTAGTTAAATCAAAGTAGATATGTATGTTCTATATGAGGACAAAAATGTATTTAGTAATGTAATTCAGTTGCATATCTTTTTTTAATACTTGTTAGCTCAGAAGTTCATCATTTATAAACCCATTTAGAAAATTCTTTTTTTATTGAAAACAGGTTCTTTTGCCGTTTTAATTTCATTGGCATTGGACCTTTGAGTTCGAAGATACACAAGAGAATTCCTTAAAATGAAATGGGAAATTTGTGGTGATTGAGATATTGGTAGGTTTAGGTAGGCGTCTAACTACGGCCAAAGACTTTCTAGTGCATTTTTTCAGAGAAGATTTTTTTTAGTATGTTTTATTTTTTGCTAACATTTTCTTGTTTTAACTTTACAATATGATTTTTTTTTGCTGAGGTAAACATATATCTTTATTTTCTCAGTTGAAGGTGTCATTAAATCTGTTACGAATGTTAATAGGCTACTGATGTGTGACTGTTGTTTTAATAGTTAAAACTACAAAATTAATATAAAAAAAAAAAAACTTATATGAACTGTGGACTATTTAGTTTTTAATGTCTGAGTGTAAACTGTTATTGTATTCTTTTGCATATTAAAGTAATTGACTAAACCTAATCCTAATATTATAAATGTGAATGTGAATTTGTGAAATTTTACATAAACGTTGTCAGAGGTACTTAAAAGAACATACGATACATTAAATCTAGAAAAAAAGTACTTTTCCAAGGTATAGATTTCATTTACATTAACGCGAGCGAAGTTGCGGCGTAAAACTAGTTATATTATAATTAAGTAGGTAAATGAATATTTTAAATTTGTTATGATCAAAAAATACTGCACCTCTTGTCCGTTGAGTAACCATGTAAGGTTAGCCGGTGGATCTGCAGGTGGCGATGTGCAATTGGCTCGAAGCATATCGCCGACAGAATACCAACTCTTCTGTACTTGAACGATCGGCCCTGAATCTGGTAAATCTGTTAAATATAACATACCAGTTTATCTTCAGCAGTTATAGTTCGATTTAAAAATACTGTTTAAGTGTCTATACTTAAAGTTATTTATTTATTACAATTTTTAACAATATTTTTAGGAGTTCTTCTAATAAAATAACTGCACCACATTTCGTACACCTTCATTCATTACCAAGCTTCATAATAGTGTCAAGGTAGTTCTAATTTAACTAAATATTTTCAGCTACAGAATTTCCAGTCGCTATATGTAAGAGAGAATCTCATCAAAAAAATGTGAAATTATTAAAGTGAGAAAGAAGTTTTAGCATCAAGACCCTTTTTATACTTGGCCATGTATGAGGCCATCATTACAGAATTATAGAAATATGTTGACTCAATCTAATAATTATAATATTAATTGACAATTTAATTCAAGACAATTGCCAATTGCGATTCATTCACAAACGTTATCTTAAAAAGCTGAGATACAAACATTACATATATGTATACATATCTATTATACAGGACTATAATAAGTATCTCCTAACAAAAAAACGTATGCAGTTTATAGGTATATAAGTGGTAGAGCCACGCTGAAGCTATTACTGGTCTTAGCATGAATGGATCGGCTCGCCCGGAGTAGTAACTACCCTCTCACAGAAACACCGACGTCAAGTAACAGTGCTTGCATTGTTGCATATCGTTCGGTCAGTGAGAGCGCCGGAGGACCACCTCCCCTCCTTCCCTCCCTGCTCCCTAACACAGGCGAGTAACGCACTTGCGACTCGCTTGGTGTTGCTAGTGTCTATGGACGGCGGTAATCACTTAACATCAGCTGACCCGCCTGTACGTTTGTCTCTTATGACAAAAAAAGTTTAAATTCAAATCACCGTAAATATATATAGAGAATGATTAATTATTCCACAGTAACACTATAAATTATCTATAAACCAAATTATATTACCGAAAATTAACAATATAGAATACGTTCGTTCTGGACACTCATATAACATCACCAATAAAGCTTCCACTTGCCTATTACTAATTGTAGACAAGTTATTAACATTTTATTAATAACTAGTGAACAGATTCTTTCTATAAAATTGAAAACCGATGATGTGAGAAAATTTAACGATATTAAATTCTTTGGGCTAAGTAAAGCACAGGAGAATGCCGCTACCGCTTCAACTTCTAAAGTTATTTTCTCTAATAATTTATTTTTTGCTTTGGTAAAATAATAAGTATTAAAACTATTCTTCACTAGTTCATTTACAGTTTGAGTTTTGCTATTACTTGTTAATTATTCCTTATAATATGAATATTACGTAAGACGGCGATGCCCTTTAATAGATACATAATTATATATTCCAATTATGTCTAATAGTGAAGAATATGAGGATAAATTACATCATATATACAATACATAACTTAATAGAAAAGCATACAGAATGCTTATTGCTACAATTTCATATATATGTTATGGCGTCTGTCTGGCACTAAATCTAGATTGTAGCAGTCAGAATGCAGACGAGAACTTTGCTAAAACAAAACGCACAAGCATTTATAATTCTTTTCAGGATGATTGACTGATGGTTTTAGCTAGGATGGCAATAACGTTTAGTGAATTAGATTGCATCTCTACAAAGAGTTCGATTAAATCTTGCCTCAATAAATAGCATAATAATGCTTTAAAAATTGAGTGAAATTGGTGGAATATATGAAAAGGCGAGATTGAGCTCGTTGTTATGGATCTGTTTGTACGTAATATTATGAGCAATAAAGCAATTCGGTCAAAACTGAATCGGTGTTATTACAAAAAAGTTAAATACTTGGTTTATAAAAGTTTCGAATTAAATGTACCGCGTTCACCCGACGCAAGTTCGCGTTATCCTTTTTCGCAAGTCTAACCTAACGTAACTAAACCGGGACAAAAGAGCAAGATGGCGAACATTCAGCGACCGTGGTGCATTTAATTCGAACCCTTTTTAAAACAAGTCTTCAATACGTATTTAACTTTTTTGTAATAACACCGATTAGGTTCACTGTGCATAAATCCATAGTCTTATAGCGTGATAACATTTTTATTTGAAATTATTATCCAAATGTGAAAGTATCATGTCAGTGATTAATAAATCATCGCTGCCTCATTGAAGCGAAGTTTTTTAACTCAGCTCCCGGTAGGAGTTGACTGATAAAAATCATCACGTAAGGAAAAAACGTTTTATCCCCTATTTACCTCTTCATTTTTCTCTCTTTTACTATCTCATAATTATATACGAGTGTGTGTCAGTGTATAAATGAAATCAAAGCAAACGAACATCGTGCTCTACTAGTTATGTAACTTTAATACTGAGCTTGTGAAAATTTTATTAGAAAGTTTGGCTTTTCATTTAACATTTTTAAATATAATTTATAAATCACTATTTTATATCCATTTTTAATAAATGAACATTTTACCCAAAATTTCGAATGAAACTTTTTGATTTAATTCTTTACTGAACGTTATCTGCGTTGAAAAAATCTAGATTACACAAAGAGAGATAGAGAGAGAGCGATAGAATACACAAATACTAACAATACATTTAAGGAAAGTCCTGACGACAGTCACCTGACCACATTTTTGTTTAGTTTTTTCGAACACTTTTAGCTTACACAAGGCTATAAAAATTTCCAACACAATGCGAGTCCTTGTAAATCGATAAATAAATAGCTTATGTTTTGTTGTGTACACGGAAAACTATATAGCATAAATTACAGACCAATACAATTGGTAATCGTTGTTATAGTCGTTGTTCATTGTGATGAGGTAATACTTTTTGCTTATATAGAGGAATGTATATTAGGAGTTCATTATACTCATTAACAGGTAGCCCAGTAAAGCTGTAAAGGCCTGTCAGTCCAATAGCGTAGTCAGTTCGAAAAAAGATACTTACTAACAGTTAATTACAATTATCGTACAATGGCTTTCTAAACTATAGTGTAAAAAGAGGTAAGAATAAATAGAGATATCAATAAAGAACGTAACATCGCAGGATGTTCCAAAACACGACTGCCGCTGGTATTGCATATTCATTTCTCATACGTACATGTTCCATTTTAGCCACGAATTTTATAGAACGCGGTTAAAACGCCGAACAGACAGAATGGCGGTCCGAACTAAAACTCGGCGTGCTTTTGTTTGCCAGCAGCACCCCCTATTACAGTGAGGCAGTAGAACTCAACGCTGAGCAAAGTTTTAAGTGTTTACATTCCTGTTCTGTCGCTTTTTGCCAATTCTACTTAATGGGAAAGCGGGGTGTTTCCCACCACCTCGTTTAATTTGGACGTCGAGGGTATATTTTAGTGTTTATTTAATTCGTCAAGATTTTCCTGCGAGCTGCCTCACTTTATTGAATAAACAGTTCTATTTCTACCTATAATGAATGTACGCTTTCAAAGTTTCAGTTATTTTCTTTGTAATATAAAATAATAAAAGAATTTATTGTGTGACATTTATATAAGGTAATAATGGGGGGTAACTATAAGTTATTCTTATTTTTAAGAAAATTAAATTACAATAACCTATCATAGTAAGAATAATAGTGTTAAATATGATGACAATTTCAAAATCGATTCAATATAAAGCTAAGCTTTTATTTTTTATTTTATCGTATAAAATAAATAAATAAATAATACCATCGGGTGACCCGTCTGTTCGTTTGCCTCCTATAATATATTACACGAACAACAGACAAGTATATAATGTCTAAATACTAGTCCAAATAAGTAAAAAACAAATAAATAGTATTTAATGGTATTATAAAACAAAGACACCTATAAAATATTTCCAATTATCTGTAAACGTATAATTTACAACAATAGTTCAAATTAGGTATATATGAAACACAGTAAGCAATATAAGTTTTAACAGAACTTGCAGTGTATGTAAATCCCTGTCACTTCTAAGTCAGCACTTTTATACTAAGTATATCCGTTTCTAGTTCGTGATCGCAAGTCAGTAAATAATCCCTATCGATATCGGGCATTACATTGCAAACAACCGTTGAAAGATATCCCTTGACAGTATTACTGATTTAGTTCGATACGGCTTAGACCAATGATTCCCGACGGTCTATACAGACCAATTTTATTAGGATTCGGTTATAAAAATATATAAGAATGTCGCGGCCCGGTTGGTAAATGATGACTCACAATCAAGCTTTATGATATTTAGTTAAAATTAATAATATTATAACATTTATTTTATTAATAAAATAATAACAAAGGTATGATATAATAAAAAAAGGTATTCATTAACACAGACATTTTGTCCTTATCACACGATATTTTAGTGATAATTTGATGTGTACAAATATTCATATTTGTACCGTTTCTTACATAGTTATTACTCTTCTTATTCTTGCACACTAATAATTAAGACAAATTCAGAATAAAAAATACCAGGATAATTAGATAACAAATTATTTCTTCAATGCGTGACTGTATTTTCTGTGATAAATAAATAAAAAAACATTTTTTTCTTGGTTGTGTTGAAGTCTAAAGAAATCTTCAGCATCACGGTCGGTCATTTGATCTCTGAGATCCCTTTATAAGAAACAAAACTATTCAATATTCTACTACATGTAAATGTCAGTATACGTGAGCGACCTCTTGTTTAGACTTCCACTTTAATAAAAGATTGGAAACATTCTTTATATGATTTTTATCAGGTTGATTATTTCTCGTATACCAAATCGGGTTTGATTCCTCAATAACCATAAATTATACTAGATAAACCTTCCTTTTGTGTTCGATTCAAAGCATTTATTACTTAATAATAGTTTTGATTTATTTGTATTGCACAAAGGAATAGTTGAATTGTTACTATTATTTATATAACAAATATAATAGTTAGATCGAGATCTATTTAGATTGCGCAGAAACTTTATCAAGAGACTGCTGTGAAACGGCTCGAAAAGTTATTAATAAGTTATTTAACCTCAATGCAGTCCATGAAAAGTTTCAAACGCATTTACATATATTAAATCAAAAGACCTTTTCTTCACAGTTAATATCGGTAGTCTGTTTTCTTTCAACAGTGATATTTAATTGAAAAATATATAAACACTCTTAGATAGTTGATAAAAATGTCGAATGTTTAAATTATTCCTCTCGATTTATTATTTTATAAAAATTGGAATTACTTTATGTGAATTCTTTCTGCATCCACCAAAATGACTACCTATGTTTGTAAAAACATGTACGATGAAAAGATAAACCAGATAGACTTGTTTTCCCGACCGGTGGTAGTTCTGACATTCATAAGCGCCTTCTTAGGGACTAAATTGTATCTATGAATAGTATGATTTATGAGAGTATGAGTATATATCTAGAAGTAAAGTGTTTTTGATTTTTGGTAATAAACCACAATATGTTCAATAATATATTTCTATTATTATTTGCTCCTAATCGTTATCGGTTACAGCGACCGCGAATCACTACAATGTACTAGTCGGCCCTTTCGTATGCACGCAAATGAAATGCATATCCTACATGGTAAACATGCGGTCATGCTTGGGACAGATCAACACACCGTTAATATAATTATATTCTATAGCCGTAAAGGCTTTCAGTTTGTTACGCTTAATATCAAGTTCTTTGTTTCTTCTATTCTCAAATGTGAAATTTGACGCGACCGGTGTTATTATGGAGGCCCGTTTCTGCGAGTCCGATTTTTGGTTTTTTCCGAGTTTGATTTTTGCTGGTTTTGATCATATCTACCAGTCATCATAACTGCAGCGACTTACGAAATATACTTGTATCTGGATATGTATAGCTTGTTTTGTATTGTACGGGTATATCATGTTTGTTATAGTAAGTTTATCAAATCAGGACATCATACTGTAGATGTTTGTCATGTACATGTTACATGTTTGTCTTATATATATACAACATCCCGACAGTATAATTGTGAATATTAAAACTCTACCAGTCATCGTGAAGGGACTCGGTAGGGTTTTTGTGTCTATATATTCTTATTACTAGTACACCTACAGGCTATTGTTTAGAGTCGTTTTTAGCTAATGCACAGAAAGATTTCAAACCAGAATGACTGTTGCCCACATAATAATTCACTGTATAATGTGCCTCAATAGTAAAAGATGTTTGACATGATGCTTGAATATACTCTCTTGTATATCGGTATTCTGCTTTAAGAAATTATTATAGAGCTTAACACTCTTATCTAAAATACTTTATTGATTTCATACACATAAAAGATGAGATAGCAATTTTATTATTGTTTCTACCATCAAAATAATGTAGGTCGTTTATAAAATTTAACTTTTCACAAACATGTTAAAGATGTATTTGTGAGTGTAGAGATGATACATTGAGTTCTTGAAACTTGGTTTTTAGTGAGTCACGAAATCCTTTATTGTAAACTGACGCAACTGTAAACATATTTTTTAATAATAAAAAACTTACCAACGACCCTCATATAAGCGCTTTTATATACTGTGTGGAAGAAAGGTGCGTCAGCGGAAACCTCGCACCGGTATCTACCGCTCAGACCTCTTGTAGCCCCTCTTAGGACAACTTGCTGTGCTCCTGAACGGGATACCTGTGGCAAAAATTTCTAATGACATCTAAATTTAAATACGAGCCTTTTTTTTCAGAGCACTGTTTACCTGTAATTTATGAATATATGCAACAACATATAGATAAGTATGCTGGGCGTGAATCTATTGCACGGACAGTAAGTAGTGATTGGTCTATTTTTAAGATACTATATAGAACCAATTTGGCGCTCTTTAATAACTTAGTAGCAATTAGTCTATTTTTAAGATACTATATAGAACCAATTTGGCGCTCTTTAATAACTTAGTAGCAATTAGTCTATTTTTAAGATACTATATAGAACCAATTTGGCGCTCTTTAATAACTTAGTAGCAATTAGTCTATTTTTAAGATACTATATAGAACCAATTTGGCGCTCTTTATTAACTAAATATTTAGTCTAAATAATTATATCGACCAGAACCAAAGTTGGATCCACCACTGTTTATGCTATTTATGAAAAGGGATCATACAATTTTATTACGACATTACAAATAAAAGTGATTACATGTTGGCTTCAAGATCTTAAATTTAGTTTATTATATTCAGAATTCAAACTAAATTGTACATTGCGCACTGTTCGCTATAGATTTCTTCTTTTGTAGGTAGATTTTGGTACTACGCATACAGAGGTAGTATTGTCATATTTTACATAAATCTATATATACTGTTGAAGCTGATATTGAGCAATTTCCGCTATTTTCTTGTTCTTAAGAAACACGTAATCAGAAAGCCGGTATATATCGCACAAAATTACTGATAAGGTTTTGATTACTTTATTATTATTATCCTATTAAATTATTGTTTTATACATTAATATAATTATTTATTAAACATTACTTTGGTAACAATGCTTTAATAGAAATATTACGTCCTATACGAATGTTTCATTAATTGTAAAAGTCACTTTTGGTTATCAAAAGATTTTGAAGAAAAATGCTGTGAATACCAGCAATAAGGAAAATACAAAATAGACTTGTCTTCGATCACTATAAAACGGCGAACCTCTATAAACACTGGAATAAAACTAGCGTTCAGATATCAGTATTCATGTACTGTTCGTCTCACTCCCTCGCTCTATTTGACCCCAGAGACGCGAAGACACGCTTCCCTTGCCAAAGTTTTAAAATGCGAGAAACAAATATTTAATCATCCACTATATTCTCGACTTAATATTTTCCACTTTTACGAACAATATTTACTGTATATAAATATCGTTTTATATCAGATTAATCTTGGAGTTTATTTACAGATTTATTTTATTTAAAAAATAACCTTCGTTCCTGGAATATTTAATTATATTTCATAATACTATGATGTGTAAAGTGGAAGTGATGTTTATACATCATTATTACATAGTATAAAACAAAGTCCTCTGCTTCGTCTGTCTGTATGTTCGCGATAAACTCAAAAACTACTGAATGGATCCTCATGCGGTTTTCAGAAGTAGATAGAGTGAGAGGGAAGTTTAGGTATACATCTTGTCGTAGTTTTTTTAATTATCAGGGTTGGACAACATTCACCGAGCTTGCTGATACCATATATACATACATACTATATTTTGAATTTCCTATAGTACAACGAATAAACTGATGCTATTAATTAAAATTATAATATTGCTATACTGCGCTATAGATACACTAAACCTACGTATATAGTATGTGCGAGTTGGGTTTACAAAGACTTAAGCAAAATGGCAAACTAAGTATATTGAAATTACCATGTATTGGAGTTTCTTTTAATTTATACTGTAGCTTTACAAAATTACAGTCACCATTTACGATGTGGGTGCGTGTTATAAGTTACACTATCTTTGAATATGAGGTTGAGAAAGAACACGCTAATATGATAACCAGCTTAACGAAAGATAAAAAGAAAATGAAGACTTTTAGATAGTACAAAAGTTGGACCTATGTCAACCTCCATATAAAGTTTATATGTTAGCCAATTTTAAAATGTTGTTTTTTCGAACAGACGACGCTATTGACCTAGCAATGTCTTAACAGCTTCACCAGACTACTAAGGCGAGCCGTTAAGGCACTCAGCCTATTTTATTTGACAACTAGCTCAAGGGTGCACGGCACACCTCGGCTTGGGCTGTTGCCTGATACATGCAATTCGCGACCTATCTGAAGAACTGACGACACTGTTAGCCTGGCAAGACATTTACAGTTTCACCGGACTATAATTTTAAAATGTGTTGTGTATTACGTTAAAAAGTTACGTTCATAATGAATTATTTTTTTCATTATTATTTAGTACTAGTTTAATACCCATAATTTTCATCAGCGTTGTTTATTGTCTTAACAATATATTTTATGTATAGAGGGAAAAAACATAAGCATCAGACCGCTTGCCCCCACTACTTCTCCACGACAAGGAACTACACAACGTTCAAGGCATAATGCTTAACATTGTAATTTGTGAAACGTTTAATAACTCTATATTCAATGAAGCTATCGTATTTATATTTATTTTAGATAAGGGTCAAATACAACTGAAAAAAAAGGTCGAAATCTATTCAGTAGTATTTGCGTAACGCGCGTTCAACGGTAAACCTCTATTAATTTATATGCTAGCTGTTAACCGCTACTTGGTCTGTAGTTTAATCTCTAAAAGATTAGACCGATTCTCATGGGACTTCAGTGGCAGATAGCTAACCTTATAAGAAGTAACCTAGCCTATTTTACTTTAGGCTAGCTGTTACTCGCGACTTCGTCTGCAATGGAATATACAAATTGCTTGATCCGATTTTCACGAAATTTTACTGACACATAACTGAAGGTATAAGAACTGACCTTAACAGTTAGACTAATATAAAATAGCCTATATCACCCACTACAATTTCAACTATATGGCAGTGAAATTCCCGTCAAAATCGGTCCAGCCGTTTCGGAAACTACCCAGAACAAACAGACAGACCGACAAAAAATATTTAAATTAGATTTTTGTTATAATAGCCTGTATACTTTCATATTCAATCAGTAAAAAGTTATTATTTTGATATTACATACAGACACTTCATTTTTATTATATGTATTGATTTATACGAAGATTTTGTGTCATAGATACATGAGTAGGACATCTGATCGCTGTTTTCAGCCTAATTGAACGTGTTACGCAAAATAGTTGCGAATATTTCTTTGTATATACAAACAAATGGTTATAATAATAATACCGATTGACCCCATAATAGGAAACGCGTAAATATTACCGTGCGTCTATGGCGTGTCAGATTGCACTAAAAGCTTCGATTCATCTTATGTACTCGGTTCATTTTAAGAAACCGTCAAAGTAAATCATGCTTCTCCCGCGTTCAAGAGACGTCTGACCCGGTTTTCAAGGACCCCGCTGAGTCACATTCGACGGCAAATGACATCGGTAAGCCTTAAACCCAGTGTTGTGTTAAATTTTAAGGTTGTAATATAGTGTATTATTAAGACATTTATTTTATTTATTTATTATTATATATTTTTAAGCTGTATCGTTTCTTGCTTCTTCTTTTTTATTAACATGGGAAAAATCATGCATAAGATTGCCACCTCAACGCCGGGCAGTGGAGGTGAGTATCTCAGATTCTTATTTTTCAAAACCACATAGTGTTCTTCAGACATCTTTTGGCCGGGGAGGAGGTACTACCTATATACTTCACCCCTTGATCTTTTTTTATTATCAATAATGCTCTTCATTTATAACTTGTAGGTAGTAGAGCCACGCTGAAGATATTAGTGGTTTCAGCATGTGTCGGCTCCCCCCGGGGTAGTACCACCCTCTCACAGAAAACCAACGTGAAGTAACAGTGCTTGCATTGTTGCGTTTCGCCCGGTCAGTGAAAGCGCCGGAGCCCCACATCCCCTTCCCCCTTCACTCTCCCTCTCCCTCACCGCTCTCCCCCCACCCCTAAAGCACAGGCTGGCAACGCGCTTGCGACACCCCTGGAGTTGCTAGCGTCTATGGACGGTGATCACTTAACATCAGGTGACCCAACTGTTCCTTTGCCTCCGATGATATAACAAACAAAAAAACTTTCTTTTCCATGAGGATTTGAAGCAGTTCCAACATTTACGCCAAATATTCTTCTTCTTCTGTTTTAATATCTAATCCACCTTATTGAGACTTATTACTGATGTTATCAATTAGGCAAATGTTACGAATTCTGTAGTTGGCAACGCTGAGCTATTTCAGTTGTCAACAAAATGGTGGCACCTTTGTCATAACTTTACAAGGAGTTTCTGTGACGTCTCAGAATTCATATTTCATGTTATTATTTCTAACTACTTGTATCCAATAGTCAAATGTAGTAAGCAACATACCATCAATATTAGATAATATAAGATCAAACAACACTAGTATATGAATCTATACATACAAATAAATGAAATTGAAGATCTGTTTGAAATATCAAAATAACAGCTTTTTATTAAATACAAATGAAAGTATTTGCGGCACGTATAATAACAAAATCTATTTTGAACATTTTTACCCGTAGCTGAGTCTGTTTTTCTTTCTATCTGTATGTTCAGGCTAATCTTCGTTGGCTCGAACCGATTTTGACGGAACTTTCACTGGCAGTCACAGCTGACGTTATAAAGAGTGAATTAGACTAATTATAGTTTAGAAAAAATAGGGTTCCGTGCAAATATAATAAACTATAGAAACATTGTCCAGAACCACGTGCCCACTTACACCGAACAAACATTTTTTGTTAAATTGCACGCCAAAGCGTGGGTTACAGCGCCCGCCAATGATTCTTGATGACATCCGAGACTTAAGACAACCTTCCCGGAAGAAGCCTGCAATGCGGAGTTTGGGGACAGAACATGGGAGTTATTGCGTGGCAAACACGGCACCCACACCGGATAGATTACCACCCGAAAAGTTGAGACAACAGCGGGGAAACACCGTGCAAATGGTGCACCCACCAAAGAAACCAGACACTCCGGTCGAAGCGATAGCGGGAGAAGCCACAGCCAGAGGGACCATCCTGATACTGCCTCGCCGCGTGCTCCTTTCGGGGTGGGGCACCCAAGGCGATTATTTCGCCGTGTTACAGCTAATAACGACATGACAAACGAAGATCCCGCCAAGAACTCTGCATTTTGTTGTCATCGTAAAAAGAAAAATACAATTTATTGTAGGCACAATGCACGATGCGTGGCAAGATGCCAAAAGCTCAAGGTTTAACATGCTTCCTCGATGTTCGTCAGTGATTTTTTTTTTACGAAAACAGTTTAACGAACTAAGAAGATGTCGCAGAGCTGTTGACCCATATAAATAGTCATATTTATGAATTTTCTGGAAGTGCACCATTTAAGAAATAAATGCTTGTTCATTTTTATTTTCGTAAAAAGTTAATCGGTAAAGTAAGAATAGATTACTTAGTCTTTTTAACTTGTTTTGTCATGCTTTTAATATTCGTTTTGATAGCAGATTATTTTTCCGCTTGAATAAGATGAGTAAGCTTTTATGAAATAAAGTATAAAGATATTATCTGTTGAAAATGTTCTTTTAACGGGTGGCTTTCTTAATATTTCTATTATAGGTTGTGTTTCTGTATAAACTAATTCTGTATAAAAAATTCTGTACAAATAATGTATAAATCTAATATACCTTACATAATACTATACTTAGGACTTATACGATACTTAGGACTCGCTTTTAAATACGTTGTTGTAGACAAATCAATAATATGCTGTAAGAATCATACCGATATGACATATAGCAATTTCGATAATGTCATATCGATATCTAAAACGAAATGGAATTGGAACTACATTTTTCTATGTATAATATTGTCTTGTTGAAATATACGCTGAAAGAGTGCTATATTTTATATTACCTGTATATGTTATTATGAGTGTTTTCTTCTAGCATGCTAGAAGCAAAATTAAAAAAACAGAATTATATAAGTTCTTTAGCCTTTACCTCACCCTACAGTATTTCGATAATCTATATCGATTTAGGACATGTCCCCTTTACTCAGACGCGAACTTCATGCGAGAATTATTTTCCTGTAGGAGTTTTTGTAGCTACCATATGACCTACAAAACAGTTAACCTACTAAACCCAGATCGAAAAGTACGTTGATAACTTTCTTAACGGTTCGTCTGTATAAAATGTTAATAACCGCTTTACAAAATCCAAAATCGATTGAGACATGTGCTATCTGATTCACTTTTAGGCACTATGACAATTATAATTGATTGAAAATCAAAGAAGCTTCGCAATGTAATACGGCCTTGGGATTGAGTCCATTTAAAATAGTAACTTTTGTATTACAGGTAAACATTTAAATTAAAAAAGTACAACAAAATAGCCCACGTCACGCGGTGTTCCCAGACGGTCACCCATCCAAGTACTGACCGCGCCCGAAGTTGATTAACTTCGGTGACCGGACGAGAACCGATATTTTCGATACTCTACGCAGCACAGTGTGTACCCCCCACTACTTTTAATCATACAAAAAGGTTGCTGATCAGACTTTCAAAGTCCTCGTATACGAAAATTCACTTCAAAATTCAAAAATAATATTTAAGACTATTATCGGATTTGAAAATAAGTTAAGTAATATACTTAAGGATTAACAATAATATTGGTTAAAATATCTTCACAGGTAATCCGTTGTGTTTTAACAATATTTAGGAAATACCTACTGTGAATTATGCTTAGCAGACAGACAAATACTAGCATTTTTAGTAGAATTTTCTGTAAATATATATATATATATATATCTCACAGATATTAATCGGCACCGTAAAAGAATTTTTACGACTTAATTACAATACATCGACTTTTTCTATATTCTATAAAACTTCTGGAAGAAATTGTAGACGAATGTGAAAACCATATGAAAATCCGAAGTGTACTTTAGAAGAACTGAGGATACACACAGACAGACGTGTATAGAGATTTTGATTTATACTATTTAAATTATTATTCATAATCATCAACATGTAAAAGACCTACTGTAGGGCCATTCCTTCCTTCCCGAAGGAAGGTAAGGGCATTATTACCACGCCAGCCCACAGCGTATTGGCGATTTCAAACTCCTAGGAATCCGCAATACTGTATTTCTCCACATACGGTGGTCATTACAAGAACATTTCTCAGATTCAGATGTCCTCATGATGTTTTCCTTCAGAGTCGGCCCATAATGTTATCATCATCATCATCATATATATTAATACGTGAAGCCTAATCTTTGTACCCCTTTTTAATTTGGCGAACGGATGAACGTGAAACTTGGCATAGTTAAAGTTTATATGGAGGAGAAGTGCAGAAAGCTATTTATTTTATATAAAATGCATTAGAAGTACATTAAATTAATTAAAATATGCATTACTCACACTACTGATTCAATTTTACACAACATAAATAAATAAAAAAGACATTTTGACATCTGTCAATAAAGGACTTCAAAAAAGGTTGTCAAGGAGGTTGCTATGCTCGACTGTATGTATAATTTTACTCTTATGTTCCAATTACCCTTTTTCATTCTACATTCAACAATTATATTATAACATACAACTATTATTATAATATTTATCCCTTGAAAAAATCAATGAACTATTGTCGAATATCGACCACTAGTCAATTTAAATTAGTAAATATACACAAATTTAGAAAAATTCGTTGGTATAAACCTGTGGATGTCAGAATAAAATTCCACCGGTCAAACCGCTTGACCATCACGACTTTTAAATATTTATCTATAGCCTCATAATTTTGTAAACAAAATATTATTACTTACATCAACGCTGATTCCTGTTTGTGAGAAGACTCGTGTGTTGGGAAGTTCTTTAGGTACAAAACGAAAAAATTCCTGAGCACCGTGGTACCACTTCACAGTGTATAGAGTTTCGCCGGTGTCTAGAGCCCACCGGCAACCGAGCGAGGCACTGGATCCAACGCCTACTGCCTCGGGGACATTTAATTGGATGTCACGGAGGCCGAATGCACCTGCACATATATAATATACTACTTTAATGAGATATATTTGAATGCTCTTTTACTGAAATAGATGTGTAGTTCTATAGAGTACTTTTTATAGATAAAGTTCAAATAAAGATATTTTTAATATTCTTTCGGAATAATTTAATTGTATTGTTTAATTTATATATATAACTTATACTCATAGTGTTTTTGTGTAAATTTTACTAATGCAAAAATTATTTTATTATTCAACACAACGTCTTACAAACATCAGAAACTTTGACTATCAATTTCCTTCACTGAGGTTGAGTGGAGTGGAGTAACGTTCGAGGAAACGTTTTAGAATATGGGTGATATGACTATCAATTTCCTTCACTGAGGTTGAGTGGAGTGGAGTAACGTTCGAGGAAACGTTTTAGAATATGGGTGTATGACTATCAATTTCCTTCACTGAGGTTGAGTGGAGTGGAGTAACGTTCGAGGAAACGTTTTAGAATATGGGTGATATGACTATCAATTTCCTTCACTGAGGTTGAGTGGAGTGGAGTAACGTTCGAGGAAACGTTTTAGAATATGGGTGTTAAACTCCAGATAAAGTATTTGTGTAAAATATAGCAAAGATACGTGCGGTCTACCTAATTTTATGTGATCGCTGCCGTCTAAAGCTATATATAACAATAAGACTGTAGTCCTGAAGCCAATGATAATATCTGCCTTTACAGAACACGGTCTTTCACTCGCGATTGGAGTATGTAGGATTGATCGTAGGATAGCGCAGACGGGCATTCACGAGAGATTGTTATTGCTTGTCATTATACGCGTACTTTCACGCGCGAAAACGTTTTCGTGCTGGAAAGAGGCTATCGTGTATAGACTGCTAGTGCTGGTACTCCAGAGGACTAAGTTGTTACGTCACGTGTTAGCAAACACACCCTTCGAACTGGAATACAGCTGCTGAAGCGCTGATATATCTTAATAAAAATTAATGTTCACACCATGATACCTACAAATAAATACATATTATATTGTAACATAACAATACAATATAATTTTCATCTCTATGAAATAAATCTAGTATTACTTAAAAATAGAACATATTATTTTACGTCTGTATATAAAGAGGTAGGGAAAAATAATATTTTGTTAGGGAGGAGCAAGCGAATAATTGTTTTACGCAGTACCGTAAAGTTTGAAACACCGTTGTTTTTTTCTAAATTATATGTTATCTATATAAATTACATGAACTGTTGGATAATAACAAGAAAACATTTTCTTTGAAGATAAGAATAATATTATCATCACATAGTATAAAACAAAGTCCCCTACCGCGTCTGTCTGTCTTTCTGTCTGTTCGCGATAAACTCAAAAACTACCGCAAGGATTTTCATGCGGAACGTCTGCGGGGCCCGCTAGTTTTTAAATAATACAGATACACTAATTAAAAGGGTTGTTTATTTCGAATTAGGAATATCCTCTATTGATGTCATCTGTGTATTGAATCTAGCGACATTTATTATTTTAATCAAAGAAACTCTAATAATACATAAATATTTTACAAAATGAGAATATACAAAGCAGCGGAATTATAAGAAAACAAAAAAATGGAATAAAGTAATATTTTGAAATTACTAAGATCTAATATAGATACATATACAATATAACGAATGGAAATAGACTGTGATCATTGTACGTTTTGCTCAATTTTTACGACTTTCTATTGAAAAGGTAAGAAGACTTATAAAAATTGGGAATATGATATTTCATTACTTTTACATTTTCTCATAACAAGTAACAACTCAAAGAAAGAAAATAAATACGACCTTATTACACTTAGACTTAGTTGTTGTGGATGTTATGTACCTATTCGGTATTTCAAGGAACATAATTTTTCCTTAATGAAAATATATATTCTATTACATACCTGAATACTGCAAATTTGTTTTAAAAACTTTATTACGGATATTTCTATTTTTTTAAATTAAGTACCCATTTTACAAATATTTGAGCAACTGTTTTTAAATACTTTTAAATAATTAGGAATTATTATTCCATAGGTATAAAAAACAAGAAATTATATAAAAAATACCTGTAAATATTACATTTATTTATTTATTTCTACAACTCTGTCTGTAATCTATTTTATATAATTAGAAATTAATACTAGAAAGTATGTAACCGCATAACTTCAAAACAGCTGAATTTATTTGGCTAATTCTTTTCAAGTCAAGGTTTGTATGAAAAAATGTATTAAAAAAATCATACGAAAATGTGAAAAATGTAGGTTAATAAATCTTCGTTTAAAAACTTGAGTGAGTGAGACAGAAGACAGTAGAGAGATCTTCAAAAATATTGATAGAATTGACAGATTGACTTTCAGTTGCCATTTTAATTCATTACATGGTCATTCTGTAAATCGAAGATTTGGTGCTATTTTCTTCGTTAGTACAGGGACAGGCAGTTAGCATTGTATAATAAGAAAATGACTTACATGGGCATTATGTAAAGCGAAGATTTGCTGTTATTTTCTTCATTAGTACCGGGACAGGCAGTTAGCATTGTATAAAGAGAAAATGACTTACATTGTCATTCTGTAAAGAGATGATTTGGTGCTATTTTCTTCATTAGTACCGGGACAGGCAGTAAGCATTGTATAAAGAGAAAATGACTTACATGGTCATTCTGTAAATCGAAGATTTGGTGCTATTTTCTTCGTTAGTACAGGGACAGGCAGTTAGCATTGTATAATAAGAAAATGACTTACATGGTCATTCTGTAAATCGAAGATTTGGTGCTATTTTCTTCGATAGTACAGGGACAGGCAGTTAGCATTGTATAATAAGAAAATGAGTTACATGGTCATTCTGTAAAGCGAAGATTTGGTGCTATTTTCTTCGTTAGTACAGGGACAGGCAGTTAGCATTGTATAGAGAGAATATGACTTACATGGTAATTCTGTAAAGAGAATATTTGATGCTATTTTCTTCGTTAGTACAGGGACAGGCAGTTAGCATTGTATAATAAGAGAATGACTTACATGGTCATTCTGTAAATCGAAGATTTGGTGCTATTTTCTTCGATAGTACAGGGACAGGCAGTTAGCATTGTATAATAAGAAAATGAGTTACATGGTCATTCTGTAAAGCGAAGATTTGGTGCTATTTTCTTCGTTAGTACAGGGACAGGCAGTTAGCATTGTATAGAGAGAATATGACTTACATGGTAATTCTGTAAAGAGAATATTTGATGCTATTTTCTTCGTTAGTACAGGGACAGGCAGTTAGCATTGTATAATAAGAGAATGACTTACATGGTCATTCTGTAAATCGAAGATTTGGTGCTATTCTTTTCGTTAGTACAGGGACAGGCAGTTAGCATTGTATAATAAGAAAATGACTTACATGGTCATTCTGTAAATCGAAGATTTGGTGCTATTTTCTTCGTTAGT
>MU158765.1:114770-158588 GCA_015888305.1 Antheraea pernyi | reverse complement strand
TTTCATCAAAATCGGTCGAGCCGTTTAGGAGGAGTTCAGTGACATACACACGTACAGAAGAAATTTATATACAAAGAAAGTATATGACTATCTGCTATCTATACTAATATATAAAGCTGAAGAGTTTGTTTGTTTGGTTGAACGCGCTAATATCAGTTCAGGCACTCGGCCGGTTACTCCCCAACGTGGGGGGGCCGGGCGGCGGGTGCCGCTGACTCTACATGGGAGTCGTGCGGGCGATGGCCGCCTACGGGGCACCAGTCTGGGCTGATGCCCTCGGTGCCGCCAACGTGCGTGCGCTCCGCAATGCGCAGCGCACGGTGGCACTGAGGGCAATCCGGGCGTACCGGACGGTGTCCTCGGCGGCGGCCTTCACGCTCGCCGGCTCCCTGCCCTGGGAGCTGGAGGCAGGAGTTCTCGACGCCGTGTACGAGTTCATGGCGGCGAGGAAACGAAGGGGGGAGCCTCCGGCTCCCAGGGAGGTAGAGGCGGAGAGACGGCGTCTTAGGGGGGACGCCGTCGAAAGGTGGCAGCAGGACCTGGCGGACGAGCGATTCGGGCGGTTCACAGTGGACGCCGTCCGCCCGGTCTTGCGGGAGTGGACTGCCAGGGAGTGGGGCTCCCTGACGTTCCGACTGGTGCAGGTACTCACTGGACACGGTTGTTTCGGGTGGTACCTGCACCGGATCGCACGCAGGGAGCCGACGGCCGCCTGCCACGTGTGCGGCGCTGAGGAAGATACCGCGCAGCACACGCTGTCTGAGTGTGCTGCGTGGGGGGAGCAGCGCCGCATCCTGGCGGCGGCCGTGGGAACGGACTTATCGCTGCCGAGCGTGGTCTCGGCCATGCTCGGCAGCGAACAGGCTTGGCGAGCGATGGCCTCCTTCTGCGAGGAGGTCATCTCGCAGAAGGAGGAGGCGGAGAGGGCCCGCGAGGCAGACCCTCAAAGTGGCCGTCTCCGCCAAAGGAGGACAGGCAGGAGGAGAAGGCGCTTCGCCCAACTCCTCCTGCCACCGTAGCCGGACCTGAGGGGATGGGCCGGGGGGCCCATCTCCTCATTGCACGGGTCCGGCGGACGAGGGGGGGCAGTCGGTGTGTACCCGGTCTGTCCCTCTATAGGTAGGAGCCCGGCGGTCACCTTCCGCCGGGCGGACCGTGGGGGGGGCGCTACAAGGTTGATTAGCTTGAACGATCCCTTGCCGCCCCCACAAAACGGTCTGTCGGTACCGTGGAGTTTTAGTCCGTGCGACTCGGACATAACCCACCCTCTCCCCCGGGAGGGTGGCGTATCCATAAGGGATTTCCCCACGTTAAAAAAAAAAAAAAAGGGACAGGCAGTTAGTATTGTATAATAAGAAAATGACTTACATGGTCATTCTGTAAATCGAAGATTTGGTGCTATTTTCTTTGTTAGTACAGGGACAGGCAGTTAGCATTGTATAATAAGAAAATGACTTACATGATGATTCTGTAAAGAGAAGATTTGGTTTTATTTTTTTGCTAGTACAGGGACAGGCAATTAGCGCTGTATATATATAAATTTATAAATATATAATATTATATAAAAAGTCACAAAGATTTCTCAGCCATAATGTAGATGCAAGACAGAGAGTCGTAGCAATTTCAAAGTCCTAAAAATGCTGTGAGGATAATGATCGCAAGCTTGATAAAATTATCATACGCTTTGATAGCAGACACCTTCTCCATCAAGCCCAAAACATCGAAGCGACATTTATGAAGATTGTCACAAAGCATTATCGGTGTTATTACAAAAAAGTTAAATACGTATTGAATACTTGCTTTAAAATGGTTTCGAATTAAATGCACCGCGGTCGCTGAATGTTCGCCATCTTGCTCTTTTGTCTCACTTTGGTTACGTTAGGATAGACTTGCGAAAAAGAATAACGCGATCTTGCCTCGGGCGAGCGCGGTGCAATTAATTCGAAACCTTTTTAAAGCAAGTATTTAACTTTTTTGTAATAACCCCGTATATGTCCTAGGTTCTTCGTACTAAACCTGAGGTATTCTTAAATCAAATGTTCAAAGTTTTGCACAGATGTGTTATAGTCAATAATTTTATAACGATTAAGGTATCGCTTACAATTCCCATGTCCAGAAAGTGACACTTAATCATATATATGAAAATATATTCCCAATAGATTTAACAATTATGTATAAATGTAGCCAACTCATTTCTTATAACTTAGTCAAAGGTCGATTGACATGCGGTTCACTAAACAGAATTTCGGTCCGACGACGTAAGTAATCAAATCTTGGCCTTCAATAAAGGTGGTCGGAATACATAAATCAAGTGAACGGTACGTGATCGAATTGAAGATCAAGCCAATACAAAATTCCTGACGACATGAACTCATTACAATGTAACCAAATTCAATTTACGTTCCCAGCCACATCATAATATTTCATCTCGGCCCCGAGTTTAATATTTATACGAGATGAATTTCATTTCAGTTGTCCTCTGTTTAAATATGAATGTTTATTTTAGGTGTTCGATGTCCCGTATACATTTATGGGTGTAAATGTGAATTTAATTTCCGTACAAGCGATGTGTCAACAATAAATATTGAATGAATTAATAATATAATTACGTACTTATTTCATTAAATCATAAAATAATTTATTAGAATATGGATTTTGAGATAATTAAAATAAAAAATTAAA
Source organism: Antheraea pernyi (assembly GCA_015888305.1). Classification (NCBI taxonomy): domain Eukaryota; kingdom Metazoa; phylum Arthropoda; class Insecta; order Lepidoptera; family Saturniidae; genus Antheraea; species Antheraea pernyi. The sequence continues at coordinate 155,906 of MU158765.1, read as the reverse complement.
GATACATTATTTAAGTTAGATCATGAAACGACAGTTATGAATGTCAGAATATTGCTACCATGTCCGAAAATTATCGAGAGTTAAGAAATCCGTAGTTTTCAATTTATTAACAAATATTGAAATAGTACCTGCGTACTATTTCAATACGTTAGAAACGAAATAACTGGGTATAAGTAGTCTTTCAATCCCTACTGAATATTTGAGGCATTATAGGCCAGTAACAATTAAACAAATAATAAGAAAAAAAGTTAACATATGAATGAATATACAACCTCTTTAAGGATATTCCTTTAACTACTAAATAAACACAATTAAAAAAATATATTTATCGATATACTTCTAACTTCTAAAACTTCCTGCTTCTTAATCTTACGACATCAAAGGCAACCCTCGGATACGGCTATATAAATAACATAACCATTATTATTATTAGAAATATATGCGAATACATCAATTGAACTGATGGTATACCTACGGAAGCATTTTTGTCCCGAGTGTCTGAGTAACACAATAATAAAACGTACTATTACGTAAAATCGTCTATATAAAAATCACTATAATTTTATTCAATTTATGTGATTATAAGAAGGCTTTTCTTATATATGTGATAAGACTTATAATACAAAAACGAGTTTATGAGACAAAATTTTCTGTTCATCAAGAAATCTGCTGACACAGTAGTTACTTAAAGTCCAAATACATTTTCCTTCATTGGCTGTAAATGTCAGGAAGTCGAATATTTTATTGAGTTTCGCGAAGCTATGTGAACTGCTGTGACATGGAAGGAAGGGCATAAGAACGCTCACCGGACCCGATTTGGGTCTATGTATAATAAATGAATGGACTTACGTGTTCTGAGCCAATAATTTTAGCCATCTCCCATCGAACCGAGAGAGATTGGCACTTTACAGAATTTTCGAGAAATGCCCGGTCTTCGGAGGATTCCGATAATCAGCTTTACTTAAGGGATTGGATTCGAAAACTCGATTGTATCCGGAGTGATTTTAATAATTCATCACTTCTGTACAGCTATTCCATGTTACGAGATGAAAAATCTGATTGAAAAAAGAGCCCACGTACTTTTTATATTTTTATGAAGACGAAGACTTCAATATTTATCATTGAAATGAATTGAGATGTAGGGTATAACTCAGTAATAAGAAATAAGAAGGCCTAGACGTAAGAAAATGTAATAAGGTTAAACGCACAATGAAATGAACAAATTATAAGATATAACCAAAATGATTAGTACTGAAATATATAAACTAAAACTGAAGCTAACTCGCAGTTCGTTCTTTTGTCTAACAGACTGGGTGATCCCTAAATGCAGAATAAAAATTAAATGATAACATATAATAATTACTGAAATATTAATACACTATAATCATAGATCTGATTCCAATTATAGTTAATTGGTCCAGCGTTACTAAGGGTTGCACTACAATAAAGAATATCAGCTAACTTGCAGTTCGTTCTTTTGTCTGATAGACTGGTTGATCACTAAATGCAGAGTAAATGATTTAAATGATAACATATAATAATTACTGAAATATTAATAAACTCTAATCATAGATTTAATTCCAATTATAGTTAATTGGTCCAGGGTTACTAAGGGTTGCACTACAATAAAGAATATCAGCTAACTTGCAGTTCGTTCTTTTGGCTGACAGATTGGTTTATCACTAAATGCAGAGTAAATGAATTAAATGATAACATATAATAATTACTGAAATATCAATATACTATAATCATAGATTTGGTTCCAATTATAGTTAATTGGTCCAGCGTTACTAAGGGTTGCACTACAATAAAGAATATCAGCTAACTTGCAGTTCGTTCTTTTGTCTGACAGACTGGTCGATCACTAAATGCAGAGTAAATGATTTAAATGATAATATATAATAATTACTGCAATATTATTACACTCTTATCATAGATCTCATTTCAATTATAGTTAATTGGTCCAGCGTTACCAAGGGTTACACTACAATGAAGAATATCAGCTAACTTGCAGTTCTTTCTTTTGTCTGCTAGACTGGTTGATCACTAAATGCAGAGTAAATGATTTAAATGATAACATACATTAATTACTGAAATATTAATAGACTCTAATTGTAGATTTGATTCCAATTATAGTAAATTGGTCCAGCGTTACTAAAGGTTGCACTACAATAAATAATATCGGCTAACTCGCAGTTCGTTCTTTTGTCTGATATACTAATCTGTAATCTGTCTGATAAGATGCAGAGTAAATTTCAATTTATGAAATGAGCTGATAAAAAATAATACTCACTCCCGCCAAGCCAAAGAAGCACGACGACTAGTTGTGATGTCATTTTGTTACAACCGAGACAAAGGCCGCGACCACACGTCATGTCACGACCGCCCCCGTACATATCCTGTAAACCATCTTCATTTTCCCCTTCATATCTATAAAAATCTTCCAAGAAGAGAGTCCATTCGCCTCATATCGAAATTGAATCAACGACGTTAAATAATAAAATTACGTTTGGGTCTTCATATCTTCGTTGTTATCTTGCAAAGGCAGCCGTATAAATCTGTAACAAGAGTAATCCTATTTAACTTACAGGTATAAGTATAATTAGTTAAACCTGAGAATAAAGCACACTGATGTTTAAAAATAATTTGTTTTCATTAAAACTTAAGCAGTATACAAACCTACAAATCAAACGGACTTGTTGAAAGTTTCGCTGGAACGGCATTGCGAACTGAGACGAATTTGTATTGTTTAACTTAAATAATGTATTAGTAACAAGATTAACTCAAAATTTGTATCGAAACTCTGAAGTGTAATTACTGTTTAGGTACAATACAATGGAATGTCATTAATTATTGAAATCTTTATAATGTTTACGAATACATGTTTTTACTGTTAAAATAGACGCTACGTTCATAACTGTCTCTATGTTTAATGTCACTCATTTTGAATTAATTTCTGATTACCATTTTTTAAAGTGCAAACTTCTTTAGGCGCGCTGAGCGATTTCTATTAGGAGAAACACTTATGGGTTCGCGTCACCGATGACCTCGACATGCTCGTGACGTATTGTGCTCATGGCAGACTAACGACGCGTAGTATAGTGGCCTGTGTAGTTGCAATATTGATATTTTGTATTGAGCTGGTTTGATATGTTCGATTAATTAATAAACTACACAATTATTGCTCGGAGTGCCAATGGATGTGAAAACCTGACTAATGCTAATGATTTCAATTTACAAATTATGACATTTAAATAATTCAGATTATAATTGATTTCAAAAGTAAAAAAAGATAATTATTCCATTGTTCTGAGTTTTCACTTCTGTTGGCATTCCGTGTGATTACCCGAACTTATTTTTTATTTATTGTTATCTTGTTATTTCTACTGAACCTCCATCACCCTTTACCGACTAAAAACTACCTCTATTAAATTTCATAATTATTATTGCATCTGGAAAACTGTAATATATATGAAGTATAGGTAATACTTTGCAAATTCCAATACCGGCAGTAAAACTCTGGTCAAAATCGATGTTATCATATCAAAGAAATAGCCCATAAAATATTTCAATTTTATTTCTATGTTTAGATAACTTACGACCTCTTTACTTAACCGAATAACGTACTTCCTATAAATATGCACAGAATCAAAACACCAAATAGATTTACAACCTATTATTTTATAACAATAATCTATGGTAACTTCGAGCCGTTCCGATACCACGTAATTGTATTCGTTTGTAAATCGAAGCGTCGAGTTCAATAGTAATAAAACAAGCTGCGAGCTAAGATCTTTTCATTAAACGTATCGTAGATGCCGGTGATTTATCGCCTCGCGAGACACTCCATTCACTGTGCGTTTTGTTGTCTAAAGATCGATTGGCTTCGAATAAAATACATTCGGCAATTGAATAGGGCACCCCGGCGCAATGTTTCAGCGAAAGCGACAGTTTTTCAGGCGTCTAGGAAACTAATAGCTCCACGAGTTGACCCCTGGTTTTCAATAAACGGCTACAGACGGCCACATCGATACTCTTCGCCGGAACGAAGCTAATGTATTTTGAATACGTGGCCTCGCTCATTAATCGCTTGATAAGACCAACCAAAGTACCTTTATTCTAAACATAATTTTTATCTTTTGGTTCATTTTTATTATGACAAAGTGAAAGTACTGTATATTTAAACAGACAATTTTTTTTAACTCAAAAGAGGTCGTCCTTATATTATCTGTATGGACCATATTACTAATATTATATACGCCAGTGGGCAAAATAAACACAACTTTTTAATGTTCTTTATTTTGTGTTCACGTTAAGTACCTAATTAAAATTGTTTTTATTATACGAAATTATGAAAATTAAAGAAGCTATCTCCAATTTTATTAAAGCAATATTTCTGTGACAGTAATTATTAAATTATATGCATCATATTTTTTTTACTTATGTTTATATTTTTCGGAGAAATAAAATTGCTTTAATAAAGGTAGTGAGGATATTCTTGGCACGTTTTGTTGATAAACTTTGTTATAAACATTGCCTTCAGAACTGAAACCTGTATGTGATTTTTTTCAGGCGTACACAATTTATTCCAATTATAAGATATATTACTAAAAAAAATAAGATTGATAGTTTTTTCATGACACCCGCACAACGGCAGCCCTCTGTTATTTTATTTACATAGAACAATAACACCCTACGTAATTTTAATAAATTAGCAAATACAAAAGAAAAAAGCAACAAATAAAAAAAAATACAGTTTACTTAAACTACATTATTTGAATTAATACGATTCATAGAAACTTTAGGCAGTTACGAAACGAATCATGGTTCAATAACTGTAGAAGGTATACGTAAATTCTATTGTTAAATCGAGTTGAAATTATAAACGATTGTTACGTGCTACCTAGATTCATAGGTTGCGGGGGCGTGTGAGATGCAGGCAAACATCCAAGCGGTAACCCGGAAGCTTGAGGTTGTTTGGAAAGCTGTCTAACTAATTCTCTTTACAAGGGTAGAGCTCGCTTCGCTGTTCGTGAAAAGCAGGTGAATAACACTTAAAACATAATTAATTATTAGCTATATTAAACAAATCTGAAAGTCTGCACATATAATTCTGCTTTATAAGTAATGTAATTTGCGAGGTGGTAGGGTTTTACAGCCTGACTGGGCCGCAACCACCATGTATATGGCGAAAAAGCCCGTCATAGTGATTCGCTTCTGCGGGTCGCGTTTCGGGATCAGCCTGTGCATATCCAGCTTTTCGCAGGCCGTCATGACAGCGGCGACCGGTGATGGATAGGGTGTCACTCGGTGGTCGCCATGGCTTTTGGATTGTACTGTGCTTACCATAAGGCACAGTGCAGTCATTTTGCCGTGTTACAATAAAGAAATATGTGATAAATATCCAATATAAAAAGGGCACAGATAGCAAATATGACTTCAAAAATTGTAGTCTGTATGTATTTAATTTAAAAACGACTTGACTGCTTATTGCGATGTTTTGTGCAAAGTAAGTGCATATTGTTTATAGTATATATAATTTTACAATCAGCCAGTATGTCATCAATAACAAAAAGTTTACTTACCTACGCACTTTGTTTGAGTAAATACTTAGAACTTAATGAATATAAATGGTAAAATGTGTAATATCACGCATGTTGCTTAGACTGTTTTGATGAGTGTAGATCAGCTATAAAGTTATGAACAGTACCATCAATAAAGTAAATTCTCAAAAAAAAGTATTAACCGACTTCAATATCAATCAAAAACCCATAAGGCACTAAAAAGCGGAAAATAAATAGTTTATCAAAAATAAAACATATGAATATGTGTGCTACCTAGAGATGTACTGGAAGTCGGTACCAACCAAAATTTTTGTATTACAGAGACGCGAGAGTGGACTTAAACTTTGTACCTGTAGATGATATGATTTTCGGTTTGGTTGGCACCGACTTCCAATACATCTCTAGCTAGCACACATATTCATATGTTTTATTTAATTTGATAAACTATTTATTTTCAGCTTTTTAGTGCCTTATGGGTTTTTGATTGATATTGAAGTCGGTTAATACTTTTTTTTGAAAATTTACTTTATTTTTCCATTTTTAGTGTACATAAATATATTTTACTAGCAGTGCCCGCGAACTCCGTTCCGCCTTAAGTATATTAAAATATGCGCATTTTTGCGGTATGGTATGTGTTATGGTTTCAATTGGTTGTACAATAAGTAACGTTTGGTACGAACGCAACCTTTTCAGTAATCCGCGATAGTTTCTACCACCAACTCGGCTACCATCGCTTCACACATTATACACCTTAAGTAATGTAATTACAATGCTTGCGTCATGTTGCAACACAGCAACGAACATAAGCACAATAGGCTCCTAAGAATTGAAGAGTTTTTTTTATAATATTGGTGGCAAACGAACATACGGGTCACCTGATGGTAAGTGATCACGGCCGCCCATGGACAATTGCGATACGAGAGGAAACACAGGTGCGTTGCCGGCCCTTAAGAAAGGAGTAGGCTCGTTTCTTGAAAGTTTTCTTACTTTGCCACGGATCCCATAATCAGAACCTAACCAAACTCTCATCAAACTACCCTTGAAGTACATCCTTTTCAATAAAAAATGAATCATCGAAACCGGTTAGCGTAATATTGAGTTATTCGTCTATTTGTCGTGTACATACTTAATGCAAATTTGAAACTTATACGGTTTTGCACTGGATGCCGTTGTCGGAACTGTACCAAATTAAAATGGGACCACACTGGAAGTACCAGCTTTCAAATAAAAAAAGAATAATCAAAATCGGTTCACCCAGTCCAAAGTTATGAGGTAACAAAAAATAAAAATAAAAAAAATACAGACGAATTGATATCCTCCTCCTTTTTTTGAAGTCGGTTAAAAAATATAAAGAAAAATGTGGCATAAATTTTCATTTATTATTTAATATCGATTTTGAACATATTTCGTGTACGAAAAGTTTATCTCTATATAAATCAGCAATGGGCAAACAGTTAAGAACATATCTTTCCTCTGTTTTTCAACTGATTCTCTTCATTCCTTTTTCACTTCGTAGTTATTAACGAGCTTTAGTTTTTTCAAAATTTTGGAAAAAGTTTTTTTCTCTATGGTCGAAGTTCGAAAACTAGATGAGCGCTCGTAAATTTAATATTCCAATATTGACAGTGCTGTAAAATTTATCAATAATATCTTTAGAAGCCATAAAAAATAAATACAAGAAATGTTATTTTTATTTAATCCTAACCAATTTTAATTAAACTTCTATACATGTATACTTGCAATAATTATCAACAACGTTTCATAAAATATAAATAAAAATAAAGTTAAGAGACAAAAATATTGTTATATGTACAATAATGTTTGTATATCTATAAATATTATAAAACATAATCGCTTTCCGTGTTTGTCTGTGTGTTACTTTAGTTCTTCTAAATTAAGCAATGGATTTTGATACGGCTTTCGGTAACTTGTTCAGAATATCTTCCAGCAGGTTTATATGTATTTCATGTATATTATATACAATTAAAGTGGAGGAACGTAGTCTAATAAAGATGTAAAAAGGAATTTTTGGGTGTTTACATTGACAACGCTTACCAAACCTTACGAGATACTTTAAAATAATGTAGTCTTTCCCAAATTTTTGACCCCTCTGAACATAGCTGCGTAAAACAAAGATTTATGTGTAAACACGCATTACATTATAGGCGTAACATCAAAACCATTAATTGCGGATAAATAAATGCTAATATTGGATTGATATAATGATATTTTAACTTTGTTTTATCTAAAACTCCTCACGATAATGCGGAAGCCCGAACTTACGGCTATGTTCAGAGCAGTCAAAAAGATTAACGAGAATTGTAGTGCAGAATTACGTATCTAAAAACTGAGTACAGAGAAGTCTGCAACGAAACATGTGTATCTCTTAAGAATAACTCTTTTTAATCTTATTCTACGTATTGTTAAATAATAACTAATAATTTGCGAAATTATTTTGATCAGCGTAATATTAATTCTTATACAATCAATTTCAATTACGTTGAGCATTTCATGTAGACCAAAATCGTCCTTTACTTTTTTAAATGGATATCTTAGAATATCCATTTTATAGGTAGAGCCACGCTAAAACTATTACTGGTTTCAGCCTGAAGGGTAGTACCACCCTCTCACAGAAAACCGACGTGAAGTAACAGTGCTTGCATTGCTGCGTTGCGTTCAACCAATGAGAGCGCCGAATACCTACCTCCCTTCCACCTCCCCCATTCCTCGTTCCCCTCTCCCCCAAACATAGGCTGGCAAAGCACTTGCGTCTCCTCTGGTGTTGCAAGTGTCTATGGACGATGGTGATCACTTAACATCAGGTGACCCACCTGTTCGTTTGCCTCCTATAATATAAAAAAAAATCACACATTAAAACTTACGCACAACAAGAAGCAGGTTGTTCAATGAAAATTCTTACGTAGCTTCGATGACTATGATGAGTTATAAATATAAAAGTCACCAGAATTTTTTTTAAATTAGTTTTAATCATATCAAAAATACTTTATTGTATTTAGGCCTTAACAAAGCGCTTATGAACGTCAAAACTACCACCGGTTTGGACAAACAACTCAGTCATCGAGAAGATCCGGCTAAAAACGGGATTGGGTTTTTTTAACATATATAATTAAAATACATTAACGAAAAAATCGTTTTAGTGGATGAACAGAGGTGTCAGTTCCAGACACCACCATCGTTCATATATTGATCCACTTCATAATAGACTTTGACACTTTAGATTAATTTAGATTCTTACGACGCCACATTACGACGATTCAAGATAATATCCCGAGTTAACCATGGTTCTGTAAGTATCGTAACTGTTGTAAACTTGCTGCATCTACTATCTGTAGACTGAGGATTGGTCACGTGTGTTCTCCAGTCCACCTTGCATAGCTTAGAATCAGGGACAACTCGATATGTGAATGTGGGCTAGACGAAGGAACACTAGAACACATCTTTTTCAATTGTCCTAACCTAGTATATTCCTTGTATGATATTTTGCCCGACAGTATACCCCGTCCTTCTGATTTTAAATTTTTGCTGTTATATGTGTTTTCTCCCTTTGTCTATACTTTGGCCAATTTTATAATTAGTAACAAAATTAAACTTTAGCATTACTAACATTCATTATTATGTAAATTTATATTTATTTATTTAAGCATGATTATATATATTGTATTTGTCCTTGGATATATTACACTGGCCTAATCTGGAACAGCAAAATTATACAATTAATATTTAATACTACCTATAAAGAGACTCTCCCATGACTAACTTGACACTGGCAGAATTCGTATCTACGAGACGCCAATATATAAATGTTGATTGATTGATTGATGTCACATACGAAACAGGGGCAAGTCGCTAATTTTTATATAAAGTGTTGCTTACAGACGACATAATGTATAATGTTTATATATTTACATGTACATATTACATTATAAATAATATAATGTGTGTGATTATAGAAAATACTAGGGGAAATTTAACAGAAAATTAACATTGTAGTCGTTGTACTTTAAATATTTTTATCATCTTTATGTATATTTTATTACATTATTTCATGTTTCATTCTACGTTTTGAAATTATGTTACTTGTCAGACCATCATCATGCCTTGTCCTTACTGTGATAGGTATTTTAAACAAACTGAGGACAACTTCTCACTTATAAACAAGTTTAATCGTTTACGTATTGTATTAATTCGTAATTTATTGTTTAAGTTAAAATAATTCAATAACCTTGTTAAAAGCAAAATAGATTACATGATAATGGCATATTCAAAAGTGTATGTTATTAGTTTCGAGTGTATTTAAAATATATGAGAATTTTCTTTATTGATACAATGAATTGATTGACAGTTTAATTATTTTTTAATAATTTATTTCAAGTTTTAGTTTGTCTATGAAGAAATAGAGGAACGAATAATAAAATCGATTTTTTCTAAAGCAATATACGTAATATCAAGGTATGTAAAAGGAGCGACGAGCTTGTTTTAAAATAACACTTCATTTCATTCATCTCTTCACACTTCAACGAACCGATTGTCTCGCGATTCAGCAGTCATTCTCAGTTCATATTTATATTAAATTCCCTCCACGGTATAATCTTATATACACTACTAACAATCACCCGCAACTGTAAACGCATTAAATCCTAAACTATTCAACCCATTATTATTGAATTTTTGTATACGCATTGTCAGAGGTACAGAAAAGGATATCGAGTACCTTTTATAAAGAAAAGAGAGTAGTGTTCACGAGCGATAGATCAAATTATGATGCAATGATGTTTTAGTTGACAGCGTGTCGGACACCGCGTCGATGGACGAACGTTAGAATCCATGTTTTTTTTATACCACTGGTGGCAAACGAACACGCGGGTCACCTGATGATAAGTGATCACCGCTACTCATGAACACCTGCGATAGCAGGAGAATCATAGATGCGTTGCCGGCCCTTGAGAAAGGAGTAGATTGGAAGGATTGCAAATTCTAATAGGTCCGGAAACGCTGCCGCTGGCAGTTCATTTCAGAGAACTGATCTACGTGAAAAAAAAAAGTCTGTGTGTACTTATGTACACGCGTTAGAAGTTATACTTCTTTGGCGTAACAAGATAAAAATCTTTTCAAAAATTTTATCTTTCACCTTATTCTACGTTTGTAAAAAAACGACACTAACACTAGAAAAAAGGTATTTAATACATTGAACGTTTTAATACAAAGAAACAAAATGTTGACCATAGCTAACTTCAGGGTGTCGGTTTTTCGTGACGGTTTGCGCGCGCATCGTAAAAATTTACTCTTATCATTTTTCCCTAACGCGCCAAAAGAAGTATAACTTCAAAAGCGCACCTGAAAACAGTACAGTACATTTCTCCAGTATACCATTCTTATCTATGCAGTACATGACTCCCAACTATCGAGACGACACTGATGGAATTTCAGTCCGTGACGAGTCGTTCGGTAACGGACCTCAGCAGCAGGTATCAGTACGAACAGCTATTTAGAGCACTCTTATTGTAACTGAATAGGAGATTTCGATGAAAGCATTAATCTCGTTGCAACTATAGCATTAAGGTAGAGCTATTTCTAAATCCACATGGCTAGTTAAAAATCTATTTCGTCAAGAACCTATTGGTGTATTCTTGAAAACCAGTCCCGCTCTAAGCTTAACGTGATTCCCATCTTAGACCAAATCGCTATTTGGCATCAGATATTGTGGACAAACGCTAAGACCTACAAAGTATTAAAAAAATCTAAATTATTGCGAATTAAAATACAACCTAGCGCCATCTATTGGTGACTTATAATGATAGCATAAGGATGTCCTGCATGAAAAATAAAATAAATGTGATTTTATTTTGACTAACGCTATTGGCCTGATGGGTCTTCACCGGACTAAACGAAGTTTTATGATGATTGAACAGTCTCATCATCTACTTTCATATATGTAAAAGAGAAGACGACTTCATTATGTGATAAGTTCACACTATTTCACGTACAATATAGTTTTTCTTAGTAAATAGACCTATTTATATTTTTACATTGCCTCGTAAATATAAGTACATACAGTATTATGAAAACTTATGTGCCTCTTGTGAGCTCTAAGCCAACGATTCCTAAACTCGTAAAGCTATGAAACACTATCTCTTATATTTTATAGACCTTTTCATTAAATGATAATAAAAAAAGATATATGTAGTTTCAAATTAAAGACAAAAATCTTTATAACACTTATCGCGTTATTCCAAACGAGTATCATAAAAGTGTAATGATTAAAAATCAATGACAAACGTAACTATTACATATAAAAATGATCGTGCCTTTAAAAAAGTTTATAAAAATCGGTTATGTAAATAATATAGGTCTTAATATAAAAGACTTTGTGAAATATTCAAATAGTTATCTAATAATTAAAAATTGCCAATATAATGAATCAAAATTGTAAAAAATCACTGATGTATAAACACATATTTACTATTACTGTAGCAGCCATTTTAAAATTTCTCTGAACTTCCAAAATGTCCTTTTAAACACCACACCGATACAATAAGATTGATACAAATGGATACCGTCAGAACAAAACATTACGATATCAAGTGAGGCCGCTGCGTCCTACCGCCCGTTCCCGCACTTCATTTCATACTTCATTTTATTGGTCCATTCACACTTCACCGAACAAACGATTGTCTTCGAAATCGACAAGCGTTCATAAAAGGTATTTTAAAATAAGAATTATTTAACAATATTTCACAGCACTTTTGAATAGATTTCGCTTACTATTTATTTTAATATAATGAATGTAATCGCAAGTAAATGAGTAATATGTGATCCTAACACTTAAGAAACTTATAAGTTTAACTTCAGATAAGATTAAGAATAAGCAAGGGAAACAAAGTCGCGGGCATCAGCTAGTATACAATGATTGTATAAGTATTTTATTTATAATGATTTTTATCATAAAATATAAACGTATGTTCGTAAAAAGCGAACCAAGACGTAAAGCTTTTTAGGAAGGGATCATTTACGAGAGGATGTTTAAATAATAAATGAATAGTTTAACTTTAACAGCGGTACATCGCTAGACCCTTTACGGAAACTTTATTTACCTTTATATATAAGCTCTCCCAAACACGGTATGTCTTGACTTTCTCGACATGTTTCCTGCCCAACTTTTAAACGTGTTGGACATTTTCCCACAGGCATATTCGACGTATATTATAATGACAACATTATGATGAAAATGTTATTCGGTAAGAAAAAAAGTTTGGTGATTTACTGATGAATCAGTTTAATAATAATACATTTCTTTATTTGACTTTATTAATGTCTACAGAAGTATCGAAACTAAATCTAAGTTGCTTTTTCGTCTCTAATTTTAAAGAGAAAAACAAGATATATTTTTTTGTTCCCTACTTTCAGCGCATTGTTAATTATTATGCTGCTAAAGCTTTATAGAATTTAACGTTGTTTTAAGCATTATAATATTCTTCCGGTCCTTTCGTTCGATTTTTGGAGCTTCTTCGCCGTAAAAGCGCGTAGAAAGTAATAACTCACTTTGAAAAGTTAACACTATTTCTTATATATCTTTACGTATATAATTCTTGTGTACGTATGTATGTGACAAATTCCTCATAAATGGCAGAATAGATTTTGATGAAATTTTTGTGAGTGTTCAGGGAGATTCAAGAATGGTTTAGGTTCACAATTGGACTCGGTAGGTGGTGCTGCGGTTGAAGTTTAGGATATTTTATTATGAAAGCAGGACACAACGTCACCCGGGCCCGCTAGTACTTTTACTTTTTTTAAACACTATTTCCAGACCTGGACTTTGAAATCTTACATAGACTTACAACTTTCTCACTCGCTCTACTTCGTTTTTCCGTCCTGCGTACTTTGGTTTACTATAAAATCCATTTTGATAGTAAATCTCTATTATAAATGATTGATATGTCTCCAGTCGCACAAATACCGGTTACGGGTTACATGCGGCTGGGGAGCCGCAGATTGTATACCACGGATCTAAATCGTTTTGAAAACTTACAACGCCATATTAACACTTTGCACCTGTACAAAGCTGGGGCGGGTTGCTAGTAACGTAATAATTAAAGTATTAAACGAATTTTCATTAGCTTTTCGCTTTTGTTTATTACAAGATGTCTCATAAGTACTTAGTGGCTTCTTAATAACGGTTTTATTGATTCCTCATACTAATATAGTAAGAATCCTCCTGGAGTCAACTTTAATTAAACCAGAGTAATTTGAATAGATGAATCATAATGAATATCGTATATATGATTTGTTTTTAAAAACTGAAACATTTAAGCTTTAGTTCAAATTATCGTAAATTATATATTCCAACCATACATTAAATACTTACTCTTCTGTATTTATGAATTAGGGAATTGATCTTAACTAAAATGCGTCATTAGTACAGTTCTGTAAATACATACACCAAAAAGTTCCGGAACTGTTCATTGACGTTAAGAATGTTTAAAAACTAATTCAATTCAAACGTTTCAAAATAGAACTCTTTGGCTTTAAAATACAGTTTGTTTTTTATCTGTCACTTGTTCTTACATTTTTGGCGCCATAAATATTGCATGTATAGGTTACTATGGATTAATTTCGTGAAAATTTTCGTAGTACGATTTACTGCGATTTTATGTATGGTTTAACGACTCGGCATAGTGTTGCTCACCTTCAATCTGCTTTTGACCTTGAACCACCATACAAATGAACTGCTTATACCTAATTTACAGAATTCCAAGGTGTTCGTGTGTACAACGAAAATATCGATAGTGTATATTCGAATCAAATGGGCATATGGCGTTCCATGAGAGTCAGTCATCCTTAGGCATAGGCATGACTCAGGCCATCAATCCTACATAAAACATTTGGGTGCGAAAAAACTGTATTCCTGATGGATGCCTCACAATTTAACTGAGGCTCCACAAACAGACCGCGTTACCTGGTGCAATGCCATGCTTACCAGATTCAACGAAGGGAAGTCAAATTTGGTGTGGGATATTATAGGTAACGTAAACATGGATTTAGAGTTACGATTCCAAGACAAAACAGCAATCGACTGTTTGGGGCTTTACAGGAGAGCTGAAATCAATCAAAGTGGCGAACGTGCCGTCGGCCACCAAGCGGATGATTGCTACTTTTTTTAAATAAAAGTGGACACCTAGCTACTGATGCTTTGAAAAATCAACATAAAGTGAATAGTGATTGTTAGACGACTATTTATTTGGTGAAAGCTATAAATGAACTCCATAAAAATAACCAAAAACGCCGTATCTTCTTGCAACATGACAAAACAAAGGGAAACCCTGGATATTATTGATCATTCTGCAGACAGTCCCGATCTGATACTATGCGACTTCTTCCTGTATTCAAAAATTAAGGATTATTTACACTGTCGACAGTTTTCAACACCAGAAGAGGCCGTTGGTGAATATAAAAAGCATGTTTCCAAAGTCACCACGGAGAAGTGGCATAAATATATTAAAAAGTGGTTAATCTCCATGAAAAACTGCATTGACGCTAAGGGAGAATATTTACAGAAACAAGAAATTCATATTCGACCTGTCATTTTTTTTTATTCATTCCGATTTTTTTTTTGTGTGCTCCACGTATGTGCACAATTTAGTTGTCACAAAATATTTATAGGAAGTATTGTTATAAAAAACACAATGAATTTCGTAAATTTTTAGTTTTTAAAATTTTTACGTTTAATGTATATCTACTGTAAGTACATGCCACGATATATCGTCTACTTCTGTGAGAGACGAGTAATTTCTTATTGCGAATATAAGAAGCTACCTGGTGACCTTTTTATGGAATGCTCTATATTTTTAACTTAAATTTTGTATCCATAAACAAAGAAAATACCTAAAAACTTTTTATTCAAATATCAAACCTCGTTTATAAAATCTGTTTACTACAACTTATAAAATTTGCTTTTGATGTTTATTAATTACAATGTTATACCTAAAATGACAAAAAATCATAAAACATTATAACTAAACTGCAAAACCAGTATAACGAGTATTTAATCACATTATTTGAAACTATTATGACTTTTAAAAAGTATTGTCACGTTAAAAAAATTAATATTACAAGACGATTTAATAACTACACTCATCAAAAAAGTCTAAGCAACATGTACTAATTTAAATTTTAGGATGGTTCTTCACATTATAACGTTGTATTTTATTTTTAAAATAATATCTTTAGGATTCTATGATGTAAAAATAACAGCTGTTGTCTTTATAAGTTATTTTAATAACAGAAATGAACAATATTAGAATATACTGTAGAAACTAAGATACATAAGAAACTAAACTTTTTTCTTACAAAATGAAATTTCTAAAGAAAATGTATTTATTGTGAAAGAATATAACAATTTAATACAAAGTATGGTCTCCTCTGCTATTCAGAACTTGCCGGCAACGATTATTCATTGAATTAATGAGACTGTTTATGTCATCTTGCGGTATTCGCTCCCAATGGAATTGTAGCAAATCCTTCAGCTGTTGGGTTGTTGTCGCTCCGTCCAAGTCCTTAAAAACATGTCTCTGGAGCATGTCCCATGCGTGCTCGATGGGGTAGAGATCTGGCGATTGTGCAGGCCAGGGCAATACCTGGATGTTCTCCATTGCAAAGTATTCACTGGTTCGCCGAGCTGTATGTGAACGCGCATTGTCATGCATTAACCTAAAATCGGAGCCAAAGGTTTGTGCAAATGGGTAGACATAAGGTCTGAGAATATCCACAATGTAATTTTCAGCATTCATGTTTCCATTTACAAAAACGAGCTCAGTTCGCCTGTTCTTCATAATACCCGCCCATAACATAACTGTTGAGCCGCTGTATGGATGAACTTCCTGAACGCACCTGAGCCTTTCAGTATTTCCGGGCCGACGATACACTCGCACCCTTCTTGTATCAGGCTTAAACCCGAATCGCGACTCATCGGAAAACATAATTTTATCCCATTGTTCCTGGGTCCATGTTATGCGTTCTCTACACCATTCATATCGACGAGCGCGATTCCCGTGACGTATCGGTGAGCACCTGATTGGGCGTCGAGCTCGTAGGCCGTACTCATGCAGTCGATTTCGCACAGTTTGAGGACTTACATCAACACCACTTGAAATTTGTAGCCTCAAACTTATCTCTCGAGCGGTTAACATCGGCTGGCGTCTTGCAGTCAGTTGTATGTACCGGTCTTGCCGAGTGGTTGTACTCCTTTTACGGCCTGGATGCTATTCAGCGGGTTCTCCTGTATTATTGTAGCGCTGCCAAAGACGACAAATAACACTTCTATGAATGCCAAAATGTCGAGTTCCTGAGATTGATTACTTCCCGCTTGCAACATCCCTACAGTTCTTTGCATTTCATCTGCCATCAAATGACGTCGCTTCATGACGTAAAGAATATATAACAATTCAATTTTGTCGCTAACTTTATTTAAATGGTTGGTTAAATTATAAAATCAAGACGTAGCAATTAAACGCACTTAAATTCAAACAAATTCGCAGTCATTTGAATTTTATGAAAAAACAAAACATAATCAAATTTTTTTTTTCAACTAGCCAGTATGCCATCAATAACAAAAAAGTTTACTTACCTACACACTTTGTTTGAGTAAATACTTAGAAATTAATTAATATAAATGGTAAAATTTGTAATATCACGCATTTTGCTTAGACTTTTTTGATGTGTGTATATTACCAGAGTTTTTCACTTTTCACAGACATTTCATAAAATTACTTGATAACTATCCATAAATAATAAGTCAAACCGTTTTGACTTTCAAAGACGATAAGAATAATGGAATGTTCAGAATCGCTCAGTATTATTACACAGTCATTGGCCGTATTATGATCTACTTTCTATAATAACAGTAAACAAGGAAAATGAAATAAAAGCAGAACCTTTTAGGGATAAATCATCTAAGAGTTATTCTGTCTTACTAATTTGTCTTAAATGTTTATTTTGTAATAAAAGATTCGTAATCATATATATATTAATACGTGAAGCCTAAACTTTGTATCCCTTTTTAACGGAATTTGGCGAACAGATGAACGTGAAATTTGGCATAGTTAAAGTTTATATGGAGGAGAAGTGCAGAAAGCTATTTATCTTATATAAAATGCATTAGAAGTACATTAAATTAATTAAAATATGCATTACTCACACTACTGCTTCAATTTTACACAACATATACACACATGTAAATAAAAAAGACATTTTGACATCTGTCAATAAAGGACTTCAAAAAAGGTTGTGAAGGAGGGTGGTATGCTCGACTGTATGTATTATTTTACTTTTACGTTCCAATTACCCCTTTTCATTCTACATTAAACAATGATATTAACCCTAATAAACTTCAAACTTAAAAAAGTCAATGAACTATGGTCGAATGTCGACAACTGGGCGCCCACTGATATATCTTTATAATACAAAACATTAAGCTGACATGCGGTGCACGTAATGTTAAATACTATAACTTGTAGTGATTATAATTAATTCTTCTATTACTGTAGGCTAAACTGAAATTGCTAGTTTACTATTCCCAACCACACTATTCGGAGACAACAACACAAGCCCAAGCAGTGATACAACAACGGATGTAGTGGTAGTGCTTCAACAGATGGGCCTTTCTCGTTTTCTATCATACTAAGATTTCTTTCAGTTAACCATGTCAATACAATACTGTATTAATCCAGTGCATAGAGAAGCCAGAGAAAGTCAGTTAACTCACTAAAAGATGTAGCATATATTTTACTAGCTACTTTTAAATTATATTGTAAATTTTCGTAAAAGAATAAAACTTTTTACAGAAGTAAAGTAAAATTATTACCTATAATGAGTCGTGTCTAAAGCTGTACTATCAATATAAAAAAGTGGATGTGTGCTTATGACCTACGATAGAAGCGATTTTTTAAAATTAAATTTGCAATACTAACAGTATAAGCACGATATATACTTGGAATAGTACACTGATATATACGTACCATACATCTATATGTCTAATAATGTATGTACTTTTTAGTTTTTTGTGAAAAAAACTGTTGCAGGTGTCTTGGAATTTATTAAAATACATTTCAAACATTTTTAGAAATGTCTGTCTGTTTGTTTGTTTCAACACGTATCACTGCTAAAGTACTGCGTTCACAATAGAACCTCATGAAGAAAATTATAAAATATATCGTCGAGTAACATTTAGTGTAAGTAATAATTTTTCATTAAAATCGGTTCATTCTATCAAAAGTTATTGTAATTTTGATGACGACGCAACTTAAGCATGAGAGAAAAGTAGATGGACTTAATAAATCCCGATGATTTCATTAGTAACTGTTTTTTTAGACTAGGTTACACGCGGACGGAGTCGCTGGCACAGCTATCATATAATGATATTATTATAATACGTAATAGTGAAACGTTATTATTATTTTATTATTAACGATGAACTCATTGTCATATAGGAACCGTGGTTGATGACGATTTGAGACGAGAGTGTAGGTACACAGGATTCAATACGTTACCGACCCGAACGCGTTTGATGTCGAGTTGCGCCGAGTAAACCCGATTGATCATCATCGACCCGAGCGTGACGGTTTACCATCGTTCACTGTTCAATACGCCTAATGAAGCTTTCACTTTAATACGGGCAAATTATTCTTACTTCGTTAAATATGAATTTAAAGGAAAAACTACTCACTGTCATATACAAGTGTGATGTTATTTAATCATTTGATTAGATTTTTAATTTTGTACCAATATATATGATTATATTTATATTTTATTTTTCAATCACATACCTAAAGTTATTATACAAAGCAATAGATAGTTATAATATTGTTACTACTTCGCTGTAATTTAAACCACTTAATAGACAAGCTATCAATCATGAATATCAATCTAAGACATAATGGTCATTCCATCACCAAGAAGAAAGAAAAGACTGTGTGTACTTATGTACACGCGTTAGCAGTTATACTTCTTTGGCGTAATAAGATAAAGTTCTTTAAAAAAAAATATCTTTCGCCTTATTCTATGTTTGTAGAAAAAACGACACTAAAAATAAAAAAAAAGGTATTTAATACATTGAAAGTTTTAATACAAAGAAATACAAACAACAAATACAAAGAAACAAAATGTTGACTATAGCTAACTTCAGGGTGTCGGTATTTCGTGACGGTGTGCGCGCGCCTCGTAAAAATTTACTCTCATTATTTTTCCCTAACGGGCCAAAAGAAGTATAACTTCAAAAAGATTTTTATTGTGGCCATATATGTAGAAATTTAGTAGATCACACTTATTTATATCATTATTATTAAAATTAGAACATTTATTGAGTACCCTTCTTTAAACTCAATATAACTATTGACTAGATAAAGTAATCATATCAGAAACTAGCAAATAAAAATATGCAGCTGAACAAAGAGGAACGCGCGCCGTATATTCAAACGAATTCAAATTAATACAAATGTTTAAATTGAATACATTGTCTGTGTAACTAGTCTTTATTCTACTTAAATTCAGATCCCAGAGTATTTTTCTGATACAAATAAATATGCATATATAGAAATATTAACATTCTTGCTTCTATATTTTAATTCTAATTATCGCATAGATTCCTCCATATATGTATTGTCTTACCAAGGCATCGATAGTCGACACCATTAATAATAAAATGAAGTGTTGTCATTTTGTAGAATATAAAATTAAAATACCGCAATCATATATTTCCAAATAACAATTATTTATGATAAACTGGAATTTTACGTCGTAGAGTAAATCATAATTCATTCTTGCAACCACTCGCGACTTTGTTCGGATTTAATTACAATATTAATATTATTAACAGTAAAATATATCCCAGCGCATTTAGCTATAAGTTATGGTTGGATAACATAAAAAAATTAACATAAAAATAGATAGATAATAGATAGATAAAATATATAAATAATAGATAGATAAAAATACATAACATAAAAATATGTTAACTTTCACATCGGTCAAACGATCTTAAATTTTATCAATCTTAAATATACTAACTACATTTTTTTATATATAGAAGAAAAAAAATGTTAGTAGCTAAAACCAAACGTGTTATTGATTTATAATAAATAATTAAGTTATTTGTAGTAAACGACTGCTTGATGTTCGAAAAAAAAAACGCGAATACATTCGAAGTTGTCTTCAGATTTCTCCTCATCACGTTGACGCCATTAACATTGCATATGTACCTACATAGTCTATTCATTATCATACATTACTTGGATATCTTGTATATTAAAGTATCATTTTTTGTAGACCTGATCAAAATCCAGGTGATAGTTTATTAATACGCGTTCAGCCATACATATGGAACTGCATTTAAGATATATATATATATGATTTCTCGTATGTAGTATATATAATTTTTAGAGTTTACGGATTATTTATTCACTACCATTATTGATAATTAATAAAAAAAACCTTTAGAATAAAAAATTATAACTTTATCGAACGATAAATCAATAAGAATAGAATCAAAATAATTCATATAACAACATTTAATAATCGTAATAACTAAATAACGCAACCGTCCTATGTACAGACGCAGTTAATATACGGTAAATTATTTAGGATATCTTTACTTATTTTAGGTTATTAATTATAATTATACTTACTCATAATATTATTTATCATATATTCACTTTATATTATAAAATATTAGCACTTGTATTTAAACTTAAAGTCAGATTAACAGTTATGTACACGAATATTGCACAAAACGTTTTAAAAATCGGTAATTATTTTCAGTTACAGTCCTTGTGTGGATGGTTGTAAATTCGAAGCGCGGACACGTACATTTGGAATGAACTCGTAGACTGCTACAGACTACGCGTACAGCTACGTTCAGCCGAGAGAGGCAAGCGCCCGTGAACGACTGAGTGCGAACACTGCATCGCTCAACATCGCACCAGCGTGCAATACCGCGCAACGACACTGTTTTTGATTCTTCCCATTATCCTTCTTAATCGTTAATTCATGTTTATATAATTGTTCGTAAATCAAACTATTCTCCCTTGAACGTTATTTTTTGCTCGTCACTTTTATTAAAATGCGTATAGTTTTTTTAATGCTTATTAAATATGAACGCTGCTGTTTATATTTGACGATTTATATTTGAATTAGTTAGTACGAAACCAACTAATGCCCGTGTTTCATCATCTGAATATGCTTTTAATTTATATTAAAAGTTGAACTTTTATCTATATTTTAGCTATAAATTTATTGGTACTGCTAACCGCTATTAACATTTATTCATTTATAACCCTGAGCATTCCTGAGGTTTAATCGTGTAATAAACTGAATGTTATATTCAAATTGATTCATTACTTTTAAGCGATCTATATTTTAAGAGAAAATTAATGAATTTATTATAAACTATATTTACTTCGCGCCTTCACTCTCCATTAATTATAAAGAGTTTGAATCAATACAATCCGATAAGCTGAAACAAATTTCGGATAAAGCACAACTATTGCATAGAGGGCCGAGCATGCGACTGAGCCACGCGTCATATAAGCTCGCTAACATAGGTATTGACAGTTCGGTCCTTAACAGTAATGTTCGACTTTCGTCGGGAGAATAAATTGTTTTCGGCACCCGATCCACGCAGCGTCATTTTATACACCCGCACTTTTACTTCGTAACCGCTTAGTGCATTTTTTATTACCCCTGTGTGTGTTTATTGCTCTCTACATAAGGAACAAAGTACTTGCTAAAAATACTTGCTATAAAATCAAGGCTACAAATAAACTATAGAATACGAATATTTGTTTTTAATCTGACAAGCAAGTATAAAAATTATTGTTCTAATAAATAAAAAAATATAAGCTCTTGAGCTTAATAATTTAATATTCATATTATAATAAATTACGATTTCATTACGTATATAAATAAAAATAGACGAAAGTATTTTAGAAATTGATTAAACTATACATAAATTAATTATCTCATGTTTTTAAACAACAAGTTTTTGTTTATCCAATTAGTTTACTAGAAATCACAAAGATGCTTTTAGATTCTATTTATTTATCTCAGTAAAATAACAAATATATTTTTGCTCATCGTAACGTAGAAACGTAATACTAATGAAATTCCATGGCGATATTAAAGAAAAGCCCCAAACCTGACGGTGGTTTTATAAAAGAATTTATTAATAAAGAGCAGAATATTATTCAATTTTTTCTTAAAAACAAAGATGGAGTAGGAAGGAAGTCCGTTTCCACCTGGGGCTCCGGGGCTAGTCGAATTTATTAGCATTCAAATGATTTATAACTAGCGAGCGGCAGCTGAATATTTTCTGATTCGTCTTAAATTAAATTCTTTCTTTCCTTTGGATGGATTTCATTAAGGGTAGCGAAACGCCACAGAGATGAAAAAAGTAATTTTTAGCGTTTAGCTGAGTTACACAGCGCCGTTGTTCTGTACTCACATAAAACTTTTCATCATAAAGCATCAATAATATTATAACAATAACTGCAAAATCTAGACAGGTCAATTGTCAATAGAATTTTATGAGCGATCATTTCATAGTTGCGTACACATTAAACAAATTTTAATTACTTCGCGATCCAATTAGGGGAGTCACAAAAAGTGATTTCGAATATAGACTCAAAAAATGAAATTTACGTGCCTACATTTAAAATATTCAGCTTCTGTTTTCCGATATTTCGCAGGAACAATTGTTTTCACTTACTTTTTCATATACAGGGGTTTAATAATGAAATCTGGGTTATTTACTTTTTCAAATTTCGATTCTTATATTTCATTTTAACATATTTTAAAAATATTGTCTAAAAGATAATAAGCATAACAATTTTACGCTACAAAATTGTTGTCACGTCATATTTTGTATTACACAAAGATAAGAAAGCTTAGTTAGATATCATTTAACGACAATCTGCACATCTCCCATTCATCATACCAATTGACTCCTATTTCCTTATTACCAAAAGTGTCACTCCGTTAATCAACGACAAAATATTCAAGCATTCCGTCTTTTTAATCTTTATAGCAATCATTAATTCCTTATAAGACTGAAAAAGAATAAATATTTAAATAATCGTCATGCCTGTACAATATTGTATCATTATGAAAATAAATTATGTCTTTCAATAATAAAAATATAACCGGAGTTACAAACAATTTCTATTTAGATTTATTCAAATGTATTAAGTTATTCAAATATTATAAAGAGGTAAAGCTTGTGAGTTTGTAAGGTTGTAGGGGGGTAAGGGTAATCCTAATAAGGGGGTAATCTCAGGAGCTACTAAATCGATATTGAAAATTAATTTACCAATAGAAAGCCACGTTATTTGTGAGTGTTATAGGCTATATATTAACCCGAAAAATGAAAAGACTTTTGTGGTAGTCGGATTTGCAAAGTCGGAGAAAAAACGGTCGAACGAAAACGTTTCTTACGAACGCTGCCTTAACGATGAGAGATATATTATTGACTTCTAGAGAAAAGTAGTAGAGCTTGATAATACCTACAAAAAATTCAACGACAGCATATGTCTAATTTTTATATTCAAGTCACAAAAAGTAGTATTCTATATTAACAAAAATAATGTAAATCATTAAGTGATGTGTATTGGTCATATTATCCACAACAATTATGAATTCTTATCAATATGTAATGATGTAATAGTTGAGCCACAGCAACGCGTGGCCGGGTCAGCTAGTTATACATAAAAAATAAGTACACTATAAATAATATTATTTATATTATTGACAAAAATTTTCGTTCTGTTACTAACTTATACACAACAGTGTCTAGACTATTTCCAACTTCTAACTCCAATGGTTTTTAGAGCTTGAGATTATTGTGCTTATATAACTTCCATGAATTACCGTTTCTTGCGACAAACACAATGTTCCTTGTAAGTTAGCGTGGAATTGTAATATAATATTATATAACATTACATAAATATATTGTATTACTACTTAGATCTACTTTTTGGAATATAAAAAATAATTATTATCTTCCGTCCATAAATTTCTGATAATTATTAAGATTTAGCAAAATAGATACCTTACCAATATTATAAATGCGAATGTAGAGAGTGGTAAAGCCACGCTGAAACTATTACTGGTTTGAGCATGAATGGGTTGGCTCACCCGGGGTACTACCACCGACACTCATAGAAAACCGACGTGAAGTAACAGTGCTTGGCATTGTTGCGTTTCGTTCGGTCAGTGAGAGCGCCGGAGGCCCACCTCCCCTCCTCCCTTTCTCCTCTGCCTTTCCCTCCCCTAACCCTTCCCCCAAAGGGTGGCAACGCACTTGCGACTCCTCTGGTGTTGTTAGTGTCCATGGACGGTGGTGATCACTTAACATCAGGTGACACACCTGCTCGTTTGCCACCTATGTCATAAAAAAAAAATGTAACTCTGTATGTTGTATGCACATTCCCACGTTAAATACTCTAACGATCATCATAAAATTTTGTACACACATTGTTAGACGTATAGAAAAGGACATGGGAATGTGTACCAGAAACAACTGTACGGATCCGGAGTAATAAATCAAATGTATATTAATGCGAACGAAGCCGTGGACAAAACCTAGTTTTTTTTAAATATTATAAGGGGCAAACGAACAGGCGGGTCACCTGATGGTAAGTGATCACCGCCGTCCGTAGACACTAGTAATAAAAGGGGAGTCGCAAGTGCGTTGCCGGCCTGTGTTTGTGGGAGGGGAGAGGAGGTGGGGAAATGGGTATCCAGCGCTGTCACTGACCGAACGAAACACAACAATGCAAGCACTGTTACTTCACGTCGGTTTTCTGTGAGAGAGTGTTACTATACCGGGCGAGCCGACCCATTCATGCTGAAACCAGTAACAGGTTCAGCGTGGCTCTACCACCTCCAATTAGTAGCATTATTAATGTATTATCCTTCGATCAACAATAACGTATTATCACTCCATCAAGTAATTTTATCCCCGACCTTATGATACACGGTAGTGAGTACGTCCAATTAGGCCGTTGTTGACTGATTCCAACAGCAATCATCGATGTTATACTGGCCTTGATTGAAGAACACAATACGTTCGCTGGGAGACCATTTTACACGACGTGTCAAAGGAAAAAAAAAACGAACTTCCGTATTATTGTTGTGATGAATAGTTCCGTAAAAATATCATATAGTAGATTGAGCAGTCCGCATGGCCTTGTAATAAAAAAGATGCAATGTGATAAGGCCAAATATCTCGTAGAATATTTCCGGTATGACCCTGACACTAAACTACCGTTCAGTGTGCTCGTAAAGTATGTCATACATGTTCTAGTATAAACAAATAATAGAAATATGTTCAAGCCACATATAACAAAAACAAAAATGAAAAAAAAAATAGTGTTTAAAGATAGTTCAAAAAATAGTTTAAAAAAGTTCTAACGTCTTTCTAAAGTTCTAAAGCGTAACATAGTAGTATATATATAGTAAAATATAAAAACTATCTATACATATAATAAAAAAGAAGTATCTGTATGTAACCTTAACGTAACATTAATGTAATTATTAACGGTGGTAGAGCCACGCTGAAACTATTATTGGTTTCAGCATGAATGGGTCGGCTCGCCCGGGGTAGTACCACCCTCTCATAGAAAACCAACGTGAAGTAACAGTGCTTGCATTGTTGCGTTTCGTTCGGTCAGTGAGAGCGCCGGAGACCCATCTCCCCTCCCCTCTCCTCTCTCCTCTCCTTTTCCCTCCCCTAACCCTTCCCTCCGAAAGATGGCAACGCACTTACGACTCCTCTGGGGCTGTTAGTGTGCATGGATGGTGGTGATCACTTAACAGCAGGTGACCCACCTGTTCGTTTGCCACCTATGACATAAAAAAAAAACATTTAAAAAAAACTGATTGGGTATGAAAGTATACATGCTACCGGGTAATCTCCGAAACGGCTGGACCGATTTTGATAACAATTTTACTGGCAGGTAGCGGAAATTATAGCCGATTACTTAGGCAACTCTAAATTAGACTAAATCTTAACCGCGGCTTTGTCCGCAAAGCTATCTCCAAAACGGTTCAATCGATTTTTACAGGACTTTCACTGGTAGATAGCGGACATTATAATAAGTAATTTAGTTAATTTTAATTTAGACTAGCTGTTAACCGTGGCTTTGTCTGCAGTACTATCTCCAAAACAATTCAACCGATTTCCATGGGCTTTCACTGCCAGATAGCTGACCTTATAAAAATATTTTAGCAATTTTAAATTACACTAGAAGTTAAACGTGGCTTAGCCCGCAGTGCTATCTCCAAACGGTTAGACTGATGTTCATAAATCTTTCACTGACAGATAGCTGACCTTATAAAAATAACTTAAGTAATTATTAAGTAAATAACTATACACTGTTAGTATTTATATATCTAATGTATACGTTACATGTTACTTTAAGTGACGTGCGTGTCGTACTTACAATTGTTTTAAAGAGCATTTCTATAATTGTACATGGTCTCACAATTTTAATACAATTGAAAAAACCGCGTGCGGAGCTGCGGGTACAGCTAGTTATAAATATAAACAGCTAACTTATAATCTATACTATATATACTATCTATAGTAATATTATAAAGAGGTAAAGTTTATGAGTTTGTGACGTTGTAGGGTGTAGACTCAGGAACTACTGGTCCGACTTGAAAAGTGTTATATAGCTCATTTATCGAGGAAGATTATAAGCTGTATATCACCACACATGTTTTAAACTGCGAACGATTAAAGCTACAAGCTGTACTGTAATTTAGAAGACTCGTTTGTAATCACTACGGTGATTACTTTTATAATTGTTATTATGTAGCCAAAAAGGTGAATTAATTTTATTCTGCTATAAACTACAAGTATATGTATTTATTATATACGAGATACTTATAACACGAAACTAAAAACTATTGAATCCGTTGAGTATTCAATGCTCACGCGGTTCTGGGCTGAATTTTAAAGCTGAAATTTTTATTTTAAAAGCGCAACGTAAAGAACAAAGCCGGCTCTGTGTTTAGCTGCAGCACATGTCTGCCGCTACCAAAAGCCGGCCGTCATTAAATTCAGCGCGCCTTTATGCGTCTCCAACTTCGTTAACTATGACGGAGCCTTCAAAACAAATGGGCCACCATTCTAACAATATACCTACTTTATAACCTACACAGTTTTAATAACATTTTATTGCTTGGGAATAATCGACAAAGTATATAAATGAATTCTAGCCGTATAACAAAATTACGAGTGAAATAACCGAAAAAAAAAGTCGAGGCTAGATAAGGACTGTCAACAGAATCGAAAACTCAAAACAATGGAATTTAAACTATATTCTCTTTTAAATCTTTAAATTCATTATTACATTTCATAATTTGTAAATTAAAATTATTATTATCATCTCTCTTTTACATCCATTGACACTCCGAATAATAATTATATACTTCTTTGTACAATTTATTAATTCATCAAATATATGATGGGCTGCACTGCTAAACCACGCAGTCGCTAGTCTGACATAAGCCGCGCAAGACCGATTCTGGCGGTCATGCTTGCTACAATGTCATCACGCAAAATTTATTACCTGCAAAAAATACTCTTCAAAGCGCCTAAAGGTGTTTTCACTTCAATTAACAGTATTGTTTTTCATGAATGCATAAAATTATAATACATCTTAAAATTCTACAAATAAAACGATCACTTTGTTCTTTCCTAAATAAAAAATGCAATTACATTTCAAATTAATCTGGCAACCGCTTGCGGTTAATTAAATAACAAAGCGAAATTTAATAACAATAAAATCTCACCTACGTATAACTGCCAACTTAAATGATGATTGGTAAAACCATATTAGAGTTCATCGGTCTCAGATATACCAACTTCCAACGATATGTTTAGATAATCATCCTTGCTATATGCTGAAGTGGCATATAAATTTAAATATATTGGCCAAATTGACACGACGGTAAAGAAAGATGATAATGGCATTGAAAGATAACATACAGCGTTCGCAATTAGAAAGAAATATGTTGATTCGTAAGTCTGCTTGTTGTGGTTATGAAGTTAGAATCTATCTATTGAAAGCGTCGGGTTATCTTCAATCAAAAGGCTATCAACGATTTGCGTGCTCAATATAGTAATATCTTTAGATTACTCTTGGGATTGCGCCGGTTCTATAACACTACTCGGATGTTTGCGTATGCCTAGGTTGATGGTTTCTTTACTATCATACGTATAACAGTGGTATCCATCTTGGATAGACTTCGTGATAATCTCAACAAGATAATGAAAAATATATATCATCACGCTAAGACGAATAGGAGAATGACCAATGAAGAATTATTTCAAAATCGGGTTTTTTTGATGTGATAACGTCTTTTAAATCAATGAACGCCGGCTGCACGCACGAAAAAGCTTGACTCATTGTCACGTTCCGTCTGAGCTGAGCGTGCAAACGAGAGAAACGATAACAGTGAGGCACGCTCGGCCTTATGACGTTATCATGTAAAATTATCGCCCGTAAACCGACTTTACAGACAACCAGTTTTCTTCCTTTAGAAAGCTTGTGTGTAAGCGTTAGCCCAACTATTCCACGTAGACGAAGTCGCGGGCAGAAACTAGTTATAAATACGAACGACAGACACTCCATAAAGTAGTGGATATTGATAGCTGTATGATGCTGGACTGATATGTTGCAACTTATTTTTAAACGACTCTCGACTAAAACATTTTAATGGTTACTGATTTCAGTATGAATGGGTCGGCTCGCCCGGGGTGGTACCACCCTCTCACAGAAAACCGACGTGAAGTAACAGTGCTTGCATTGTTGCGTTTCGTTCGGTCAGTGAGAGCGCCGGAGACCCACCTCCCTTCCCCTTCCACTTTCCCCTTTCCTTCCTTCCCCCCCAACACAGGCTGGCAACGCACTTGTGACTCCCCTGGTGTTGCAAGTATCCATGAACGGTGGTGTTCACTTACATCAGGTGGCCCACCTGTTCGTTTGCCTCCTATGATATTAAAAAAAAAACATGTATAAATATATTATATATAATTTTATATTCAAACTAAGTAGCTAGTAATCTGTTAGTATATAGTCTGTTTTAATTTTACTGGACCATTGTTGTCTTAAAATAAATATCTTCTATACATATAATAAAAAACGAAATCTAAAATGTCTGTATTTTTAAGATTTTCGTGAAATATCTAGGAATAAATAATAAAATGCATGCCAGTCATTTTTAGAAATGTCTATCGGTCTGTTTGTTTGAACACGCATCACTGCTAAAGTTCATGATAAACCCTTATAAAGCATATCCTCGAGTAATATTTAATCTTTGTCTCATTAAAATCGGATCACCGTATCAAAAGTTAAGTACCAGAGTATAGTAGATAAATACAATTACTTAATACATTCAGTTGATTTCATTAATAACTGTTTTGTTAAATAAGGTTCCACGCTGTCGAAATCTCGGGCACAGCAAATAATAAATAAGCAGTGAGTTATACTTGTTCACCTGTTAGTTGTTGCAGTTGTCCGTATATTTTGCATTTGCATTATAATTGATGCAACTCGTTATTTATTGAAATAACAAGCAAATTGGTGCTTCACAGTTCACAGGCTATTTTTTAATTAAATGACTGCCTTTTATCCGCGTTTTCGCTCACGAACATTAATATATAATATACGCGAAGATTAATAATAATTTCAATAGGTGGTAGAGCCACGCTGAAGCTATTACTGGTTTCAGCATGAATGGGTCGGCTCGCCCGGGGTGGTACCACCCTCTCACAGAAAACCGACGTGAAGTAACAGTGCTTGCATTGTTGTGTTTCGTTCGGTCAGGGAGAGCGACGGAGGCCTACCTCTACTCATATATAGGCTCCCATCGAAAATCAGCGCTGCAGTACTACTTATAGTATTGCAGATTTTTGCTGAATGGGTTCGCCAATTGTTGGACATTTATTTTTCATTTTTAAAATGTATTTTTGTCTAATTAATTTGTGTAGTTTAATTTAATTGTATGGTTGTTTCAACAATAAAGTATTTCTTTCTTTCTTTCTTACTCCCTCCCCCTTTCCCTCTTTTCCCCCCAAACACAGGAGGATGGCAACGCACTTGCGACTCCTCTGGTGTTGCAAGTCTCTATGGGCGGTGGTGATCACCTAACATCAGGTGACCCACATGTTCGTTTGCCTCTTGTGATATAAAAAAATATATATACCTCAAGAATAGTATTTTTTTCTGTTTGAAGGGTACCCTATGTCTTTATATGTACCACTAAGAACGTGTATACAAAATTTCATTATGCTCGGTTTAGTAGACAGCGTGAAAGCGTAACAAATAAACAAACTCACATTCGCATTTATAATATCAGGAAATATGTACATACATCATTAACATTTTTTCTTTAGATGGTTATCATTTTACAAAGTATATGCACTTTGTCTAAACTAGCGGACACCCGTGACTTCGTCTGCTTCGATTATTATCTTAGTAATGTATTCTATGCGCAGAGGAAATAATATACTACACCACTTGCCGCACTTATCCGCACCAAGAAAACACATCCCTGAACGTGCAGGTCGTATAAAGGTCGTAGTTTTTTTAAAACGCTAATAACTTTATATTAAATGAAGCCATTGTGATAACCATTTTTCGAATAAGGAACCAAATATCTTATAAGTAAAACAAAAAAGGATCGAAGTCTATACAGTAGTACCTTTTTTGTGATGCGCGCACATTTGCAGACCTTTATCATTCTATTTTTTATATAAAACCAGTGGGCGCGCGGACGTTATCCCGCCCTGATAATAAAAAAAACCATGATTAGTTATATGCCTAAACATTCCTCATGAATCACTTTATCTATTAATGAAAAACGCATAAAAATCCATTTAGTCATTTTTGAGTTTATCGCGAACAGACATGGCAGAAGACCTTGTTTTATAATATGTAGTAATTAAGCAGAATACAAGTTAAAAAAATGGACGCAAGTCGCCACTAATATGGCGGTGTACAATTCTCTTGGCAGTTTTATATATACTGTCTAATTTTGCAAAAGGAGTCACTGTGACTGATTTGTCATTATGCACATGGTGCTAATTATCTAATCAGGATATAAATATCCTACAATTATACTTGAATACTGGAATAATTCGACACTTTAATATGCATATTTATATTGTGAGTGTAAAATTTAATAATAATCTGTGATAAGTCCGTTATTAAGTCTGAAATACCTGAGATACGGGAGAGGCTATGCAACTTTATAGAACCTGCGAATTCGCAGTTCAATGAACTGTAATGGAATGTGAAAATATTTTGTTTGTGTAGATTATTTTCAGAATAATAAATATTTTTTTCTTTATATTTAAATAGTGAAATGCTCATGTCTGCGTTGTAGAAATAATGATGTTCTGACGTGTAGGATATTTAAACTAAAGCGGGATCTCGCTCATGTAGTACCTACGTTAAAGGCTCTCATGTTCGTAGTCAGCCTAATGAGCCGTAGCCAGAGACAAGCGCCTGGAATGAATGCCCTATACGCATACTTACCGCTTGAAGGAATATTATAATGATCCGTCAATTCTTTACAGTCGCTACTTGTGCTGTTTGCTAGTAATCTTCTATACATATAATATAAATGAAAATCTAAAGTATCTGTACATTTTCGATTTTCGAGAAAAAAAATTGTTGCAAGTGTCTACAAATAAGTAATACAGTAGAACTCTATAACTTAAAAAAATAATCTGTTCCCTTCCCCCTTAGAGTCTAAAGCCTCTATTATTTAAAATATGCACCCTCTATAACTTAAACTAATAACTCCAGTATTAGCCCTCATTTACTTAAAGAATGATTTGGATGACCTTGTAACATAAACTGTCTGCCAATGAGTCATTTCGATTGAATATACAAAACAAAAAGTTTCTCGAAATTTATTGGTTTCATGTGTTTACAACTTAAATTGTTACAAGCTAAACAGTGCCCAAACCAAAACATCAGTGTTACAGATCCATATTGACAAAAAAAGCTAAAGAGTTCGATAATTCGCAGAAAAATCATAATTTTAAAGCTAGCAATGGCTGGTTAGAAAACTTTGAGAAATGGTATGATTTGGCCTTCAAGACAGTGTGCGGCGAAAGTGCGAGTGTAACATAAACCCTTGATAAGGTAAAAACTCTATAACTTAAAATATTTCGTGTTTCCTTTGGATTTTAACTTATCGAGGTTCTACTGTAGAATATATTTCAATCATTTTTAGAAATGTCTGTCTGTCTGTTTGTATGAACACGCATCACTGGTAAAGTACGGGATTCGCAATAAAACCTCAAGAAGAAAATCGTAGTCTATGTATCTTCGGGAGTAACTTAGTGGTTGTTTTATTAAAATCGGTCCCCTCTATCAAAAGTTATTGTAGTTTTAATGACGACACGGCATAAGTACGAGAGGAAAGTAGACAAGTAAATGTACTTAATACATTCAGATGACTTCATTGATCACTGTTTTTACATAAACTTCCACGCAGACGAAGTCGCGGGCACAGCTAGTACCGAAATAAAAACTATTTGTACATAAGAAAATGTAATATCAATAGGAACAATAAAAGACTCTTTTAAAATTATTACACTGATCTTTCGTAAGAAGTATTTATTCGTTTTCTTGTACTTATTTTTTGATTTACATTGAAAAAAAAATGTAAATTTTGTAATTTAAACCTGCATATTAAATTTAGAGAATACTGTTCTTATTATTAAGAGTAGGACTACGTTCAAAGTTCTTAAAAAATAGATCTTATTACAAGCTTTTGTTTACCTTGTATTGTGTTTGTTAGTTTGTTTAAGTCAGCTTGAAAGCTGAATTAGAATCACTTCCTTTAAACCTACGACTTTGCATGTTTGTTCAGTCCTGATGACAATGAATTAGTGTTTTTTGTGACTTTTTTTTTATTTTCCTCGAACTGACTACGCTATTGACCCTGCAGGGTCTTCACAGCTTCACCGGACTACTAAGGCGAGCGCTTAAGGCACTCAGCCGATTTGGTTTTTAGGTAACATACACAAGGGCGCACGCGCACCTCGGCTTGAGCTGTTACCTGGAAAAAGTCGCGTCTGACCTAGCTAACTATTCTAAGCTATTCATACATATATACATTTGTGAACCATACAATCGAAATTGCATGATTCACAAATGAATACGTGTATATCGGAATGAAGTGTTTTTTCTCATGTTTTTTGTGATCACTATAGATTAAAAACAATGCAATACCCTATCGCTTTAGTCCCTCTAAATACCTATTTATTTCATAGTAAAATACAACAATAGATATAACCTCATTTATTATTTTTATAGTTTCATCTTTAGTTACGTTCTGTTTCGGGTAAACTAGTCTACAGACTAAAGTAAGGTAACAGACTACAGTAAGTAAAGTAAGACATGGTAAAGACATGAAGATAGTTGGATACGCTGTTTTGGTTATAGACGATGGGCTGGTGAAGCATGCTCAGGCTGTGATGACGAACATGATGTCTTCCTCTGAGAACTTTGTTCATAAGCCGTGTGATTTCCCAATGAATAATTAAAATGCTGATTTAATATGTTCCTGGATAGATTATATACTTAAAACTTTATTATATGTAATTGATTTATCTAAAACTAAGTAAAACTCAAATAAAACTTTACAAGCAAAATATAATAATGTTTTATTCACACTAGACTCCTTTACCAGCATTTATGATTTATGTAGACCATTTTACCCGACCTGGGTAGGTAAAGTCGTCAATTTCCTATTTCGTCTTTGAACGCAAAATATATTATGTTTAACTAAATAAACGTTAAAATATCAATAAGATGTTAAAACTATATTAAATAGAGATAATAAATTAAAATACAAAAATATGATATTTACAAAACTGGCAGTCATTCAAAGGGTGGCCATTTTACACGATTCTCCCCTATTAGTAATACGTAAACTTACGTAAAAGAATATTATTATCAATCATGTACGAGCGATATCCTGGTTTAAAGTCTATACAAACATTTATTGACTTGCATTAAAAGCTTATGTACTTAATGAATAAACTAAAATTAAGATTCAAGAATACGGATAGCTCGAACTTCTATTATGCGTATAGTAGACATCTCTTTGGCCCTTGCGAAAACCGGTAAATGCCGAATTATCTCGCGCGCTATTCGAATGCTTTGAACAAAATTCGCTATGATAACATCTAAACGGTTCTGAGAAAGTTGTGTACAATTGTGTCATTTACATTTCAAAATCAGCTAAATGTTTAATTTTTTTTAAGGTTTCCGTTTTTTATATACCGAGGACGAAGTTTAAATTTTGCGGTCCATAAAGTTTTTAGTTTTTTTTTTGTTCTTCGTATTTTACATGTACAAAATTTGAAGATCTTAAAAAATAACGTAAAATATTAGGAACGGCTAATATTGGATTTTCCTCATTTTGGAATATAACGACACAATTGGAAAAAATATTTTAGTAGATAATATTCATACATTTCATAGAGGGTATCTTGATCCCAATAAACAATATAAAACTCTTTAACAATTATTAAACTATAATTGACTCATTAATTTTCCTCCACTCTTTTTTACTTATTTCAAAAAGAAACACTAGAACTTAAAATCATTTCATATTATTCGAATATAATGGTTTTAACGAGCATTGGATTCAATGGGAGAAACAATAGCATACGTGAGCCCATATTGTGATTCTTTTGTTTCGGTCAGAGTGATGTCATTATAAATTCTTCACCGCGACTGTCTAATGAGGCGTGAATATATATATACACCTTCATATACGTACATACGTATACTAAAAACAATATAAACACACACATTTTGTTCGTTTTCAAAGAAAAAGGTATATAAAATGCTTAAAGTTATTTTTTTTGTACTCGTACTAAGTATTAACCAATATCCATTACAATAGCTGGGAATTTATTGATAACCCTTTCCCTATAGCGTAGTCAGTTCGAGAAAAAAACACCTTTTCCCTATTACATATAATGCATTTCATATGTAGAATGATTTACATTTATATATTGTGTTCGGTACTATTCAAATCTCTACTAATGTTTTAAATGTAAATATGAATCTCTTTGTTGTCAGGAGTACCTATCAGACATACAAAAGTATTGCACCCGGGGGACGGCTTAAATCTACACTAACCCGAGCGAAGCCGCGGGCAAAATATGGTAATTAAATATACGTAATTAAACGAAATGTATATATGTATGTAAAATCGAACCTATTTGGAACTAATCAGATAAATTACGTGAAATATTCAGTAGTATTTCGAGTTGCAAAAATTTGTTGATCCACAGCATGGTCGTTTGGTCCTATATTTTTTGAACAGCAGAAGGTCAAGTTACGCGAGCCATTTCGTCGGTGGATTTCGGCAGGTGAGCGAGGTAATGCCGAACGTTCGCAGAGAAGGCATCGCATAGCGCCGGAAATAATGACTGCCGCTCTGTAATTGGAACGAAATCGTGCGCTAGCTAGTGACCTGCTTCTTCCTTTTATTTCTTTTATGCACATTTACTGTCTCTGATTATAAAAAAAGAAAATTACAGTGAACACAGTTATTATTTATATTTCAGTTTAAAAGGTTTGAGAAAATTGAAATACATTCATTCGTAAGTTCGTGGTTTATGTAAAATTATTTACAAATCATTCATCATAATTATTACATTATGTAAATCTTTACAAATAAATAAAATTTAAGTGTCTATTTGCAATATGAAAATAACTTCTGTTTAGTAAATGGCTATAAACGTGTATACGTTAGTTATAACAAAGTAACACAATTTTTTAAATGTTTTTGACTGTCTATTTGTTCCGGCTAATCTCCGAAACGATTGGACCAATTTTGACTGAACTTTCAATAGAGATAGATGATGCTATAAGATAGAAGATATTCTTTTACAAAGACATAAACACACACATAGTCGCGGGTGTACGCTAGTAAATAGTAATTATAAAATCATGTAAAAAAGTATAAAATATAAATAATCTTAAATTAAACTATTTCACAGAGGTTTATATACTTACTAGCTGAACCGTGCAACTTCGTCTGCATCGAATCGGTTATGTAATTATTTACGACATCACATTAGAAACCTCAAAAATAACAGTATTTCTCCACTATTTAATGGACGTGATTATACATATAAACCTTCGTCTTCAATCACTCTATCTATTAAAAAAAACCGCATCAAAATCCGTTGCGTAGTTATAAAGATTTAAGCATACATAGGGATATAGAGACAGAGAAAGCGACTTTGTTTTATACTATGTAGTGATGATACAAGAAATAACACGAACATATAAATAAATTAAATTTATAATATGTAAATTCTTTCGTAAGGTAGTAGGAGTTAGTTTATATTTAGCAAAAAGAGGAATATTTCCGCGCAGGGGAGCATGCAGGAAATAATGATGTCCGGCGAACCACCATGCGAGTGAGACGTGGCGACCTGCCGGCCCCCGTTCAACTGAATTACATCACGGAAAACGTATCCTAAAACGGATATACACTTAAATGCTTATTTCCATATTTTAATTAATATTTGGATACAAACTGTGGATAGGCGCTCCCGATTCTAGTCTAAAAAAATGCACAAAAATCGGAAACGATTCACAAGACGACTTTTTAATTATAGATGAGTCACAGCATAAACAGAAATTATATTAAAATCACAGTTAAAAAATCAGATGAACTGTATGACACTTCAGCAGTTGTGATAAATTAGCTCTGCCCCACGGTTTCACTGGCGTTCCATTTCTTACATCGTCGTCCTCTGCGGAACAAAATTCGATCCCACTAACTTCTTTCATGCCTAAAAATATGCAGGTTGACATTTTTTTTTGTTTTTGGACTGATTTCTAATGGCCTAGCAAGACCTTAACAGCTTCACCGCACTACGTCGGCATGATAGCAGTGACTTTCGTTGCCGTTATTTATGGACTGTACTATACTTTCCATCAAGTAATATGCAGTCATTTTGCCACAGCAGTTTAAAAAAAAACACACTTTGTAGGGTAATTTTGTAAAGACTATCTCTTTTTTTTTCAAATATAACTAATAGTTCCAGAGGTTAGTGAGTAAAAATAGGTTTAAATTTAAATAGAATGAAATTTAAATAATTTAGATTTAAGTTTAAATTAGGTTCCCAGCCATCGCGGCTACACTACAAAGGCTCGCTCGTGCCGCCGTTCAAAATAAATAACTCATATAAGATACAGTAAATTTGCGTATTTACGTCTATCTTCCCCTAAAACGACCGTTTCATAATATATTTTTTGTTATCTCTATTTTCAGATTCCGGCGCAATCGCCGATTAATAAATTCAAACACAATCGTTTAAATGCGTGTTGCGCCCACGCACGCGTACCCTACCCTCGCGCCGCCGCGAGGGAAGGAATCCTCTTTCGCTCCCGTACACATCGCAGTTCTCAGTAATATCTCGAGTCGAGATATTTATTTATATATATTTATAATATACATAAATATAATGTATAATATATATTTATATTATATTTATGAACACACATATAAGGTCATCTCTCTCACACAGGTGCACATATATACACATGGTGGGAGGGTTTTGTTTTTTTCCCTCATCGAACTGAATCGAATAGTTTAGTTCGTTTCATTCCGATATACACGTACGCATTTGTGAATCATGCAATTTCGATTGTATGGTTCACAAATGTATATATGTATGAATAGCTTAGAATAGTTAGCTAGGTCAGACGCGACTAAAAACCAAGCTGTGAAGATCCTGCCGGGCCAATAGCGTAGTCAGTTCGAGAAAAAAAAGAGTAAAAATAATCACGCGATCTTTATAATGTTACTATAAAATAAAAAAATCTTTATTCTACTCTTTTTTTTTCGTACAAATGTATTTCCACTTCCTTATCTAAATTGTAGTCGCCTCCTCGGCGTAGGCCTCTCCTAGTTTTTTCCACAGGTCCCTCTCCTTTGCCTTTCTCATCCAGTCTGCTCCACATCTTTGCTGGAAAATATCCCGCCATCTTTTTTTTTGTCTTCCTGGTTTTCTCTTGTAACCTAGTGGCACCCACTCTGTTATCATTTTTGTCCACCTGAAATTGTCTTGCCTGCAGATATGACTTGCCCAGTTCCATTTCAAATTGAAATGTTACTATAGATAAGTTAAATTACAGTGATGCTACTTCGCATTTACTATCGCCTATTGTGAATCCAAACTCCATAAAGTTATTCTCAATCTAAAATTGAATTTCATTACTGCGATGCAATTTGTCACACGAAAAATAAACTGATTTCGTTGCAAAGTAGAATTGAGTAAATTTTTCCATACACCAGTACCACTAAAGTTTGTCACGGTCGTGAGAAGCATGCATTGTAACTGTGGAAAATGTTGAAATAACTTTGTCATGGTACATATTACCAACGTGTGTAGTTTTGCGAAGTTTCTTTTTTCAGTTTAAGTTATACGGGCAAAGGCGTATTATGAATTATGTCCAGCTAATCAGCACGAAATAAATTTTATACGTGATGCCCAAATTTATAAGCTTTAAAAATATCAATAGCACTTTTAAAATAATAAAAATAATAATAACGGAGCAATAAAATTTTGTTTAATCTCAACTAACTGATGAAATTCTGTACACGGTAAGTGTATGTGATTTCAAAATTATATAATCTACCTTTCTCTCGCACTTAAGTAGCGTCATCATTAAAATTACAAATAACCTTTGATAGAGTAAACCGATTTTAATGAAACTAAAACAAAATATTACTCGAGAACATGATTTATGATTTTCTTGGTGAGGTTTTATTGTGAACACAGTACTTTAGCAGTGATGCGTGTACGAACAAACAGACAGACAAATAAACCACATACATAAATATATAGTTGTCTACACAATTATATGTTTTACCGATTTTCTGACTGACCACGAATATGAACTTAAAAATAATCTGTCTATTCGTGTGTACGTATTTAACTCAGAATAAACTTGACTGACTTTTACAAAATTGTGTACAAGCTTACATAATTCCTCAGAGTACAAGAACAATTTTTATCTATTTGACGTACTTTTGTATACAGGTGTTATTCCTACGTCATCCGATAATTAATTTAAATTTTAAATTAAATTAAACAAAATTTAAAAT
Source organism: Antheraea pernyi (assembly GCA_015888305.1). Lineage (NCBI taxonomy): Eukaryota > Metazoa > Arthropoda > Insecta > Lepidoptera > Saturniidae > Antheraea > Antheraea pernyi. Next base: position 116,106 of record MU158765.1, on the reverse strand, counting down.
TCTTTAAAAATTTTGGTAAAAGGAAATAACTAAAAAATTATAGTATATTTTATTCTCAGCCGATTTAAACTAAATTTTGTACGTGAGATGGCGAAAAAGATTGTCATAGTGGTTCGCTTCTGCGTGTCGTGTTTCGAGATCAGCCTGTGCATATCCAGCTATTCGCAGGCCGGCATGACAGCGACGACCAGCGATGGATAGTGTGTCAGTCGGTGGTCGCCATTGTTTTTGGACTGTACTGTGTAAGCACAGGCATAGTGTAGTCAAAGCGATGTATATGCCATTCAAATATTACTCAGTACTTGTACGACTGTCTGTGTTACTCAGGAAATAATATCTTATTTAATTATTCAAGCCAATTTGATTTTGATCATACGTTGTATATGGGAAGTTTATATCATTACCTATTCATGGGATGCGAGAATGAATTATACACTTAGGAATCATAAAAAATATGAAACAACAATTTTCATGAAATTTTGAATATGAAGAGTAATCTCGTAGCCTATATTTCTGCAATACACTCAAAAATAATAAAGATACTTTTCAATAAAATAAAACATCGAGCCGAAAGTAATTCTTCATAAAAACGCATGCGGAGCTTCAGGCAGTTGCTAAAAATAATATTCATGCATACATATTTTATTATAAACTTTTTTAATCTATACTAATATATAAAGCTGAAGAGTTTGTTTGTTCGGTTGAACGCTATGATCTCAGGAATCACAGGTTCGATTTGAAAAATTATTTCGGTGTTAGATAGCTCATTTACGAGGAAGGCTATATATCATCACGCTAACACCAATAAAAGCGGAGCCCAAATGAAGAATGTTTCAAAATCGGGCTGTTTTTTTTTCCTTTTAGCTGCGTGTTAACGTTAGTGTTATATACGTTGCCGTGGTAACGTGGGAATTTTCTATCGCAAACATTTTTAAAGTTTATTTTGTGTTTCTGTTCAAAATGTTGTTTCCAGTTTTTATTTGTAATCTATTACGTATTATAGAGGAAGGCTATAGGCTATATATCATCACGCTAAGACCAATAGAAGCAGAGCACCAATGAAGAATGTTTCGAAATCGGGCACTATTTTTCTTTTTGAGAGATTTCGTTAGTCATAGTAATAATATTCGTTCAATAGGACAGGCGAAGGAATTAATCCATACTGCCAATTCTGAAGTTGTCAATATATGTATTTCTTATATATCCTTTAATCAATTTTCTTCCATGTCCAAGTTACAATAAAGGCATCTATACAATATGTCATACATTATTTTATCCATCATTATTATCTTCTTAGTCTTCATAATCATAAAACAAAATTGTTCAAATAAAGATT
>MU158765.1:98411-113774 GCA_015888305.1 Antheraea pernyi | reverse complement strand
ATAATAAAATGAAAACCTTGACAAAGTATACCTAAACCGTCCCCATGAATCATCTGGTGAAAATGGCATGAAAATGGTCGTTTTTGACTTTATCGTGAATAGATAAACTGACAGAGGACTTTCTTTTTAACCGACTTCGAAAAAGGAGGAGGTTACTATGTTCGATTGTATGTATTTTTTTATGTATATACGATATTTTCGTCATTTGTGAACCGATTTTAATGGTTCTTTTTTTATTTGAATTGGTACACTATGTAGTGATAAGCTGTTACCTGTGCATTCCTCCGTGTGAAATTGATCAAAAATATGTTACAACCACGTGAGACGTATGCCTTACTGGACTCCAAGAATAAATATACATAATTGAAAGTCATATATCTGTATATAATATGAATTATATCATCTTTTTGTTCAATTTGGTCGTTATATTGTTTTATTTGCCGCGTTTGTTTCTACATAACTCAATGATTATTGCAACGTATAAGAATAACTTAAACATATTGACAATACGGGTATATTATATATATATATAATAAAAGATTTAAGATATATTATTCGATAATGTATAGCTTATAATTTGCATTAATTTCTTATATAATGTTAGTGAGCACTGAGTTTGGTATATAGAAGGTTGAAGTTCTAGGTATGTGGCTGATGATAAATCCCATCCCATTCGATATACTATTTGTATTCATATATCTAATGTACACGTTACATGTTACAGTTGACGTGCGTGTCGTAGTTACAAATGTTTTTTAAAAAGCTTTTCTGTATTGTGCACACCCACTCACAATTTTACATTTCTTTAATACATTTTTTAAAAAGAGCGTGCGGAGCCGCGGGTAACAGCTAGTATTAGATAAGAATGTACATTGCTACAAAAAGAGTGAATGATCTATCCATAAAAATAAATAAAACATGAAACAATTAACAGAACAGTAAATATTCATGAAACTGTTAGTTTTAGTTAAGCTTGTAGACAACAATGTGTTCCGTAAACGTGAGAGACGACGTCTTCGATGGATTATTGGTCTGGAGGAGTGCGTCCAGATCCCTACAAAGCCTCTGAACGGTACTACGTAAACTTCTGCAAACGAATTAGATAGAACAACTCAAAAACAGGATTAAGTACTAAAAGTTTTTCATGCGGAGTCTGTACGATCTTTATCGTTTCAATTTCAGTGGAGGAATTTATGTCTCTACTGTGTACTTTTGAAATGAATACCTACTTCTTTAGGCGCTTTAAACAGTAAACGAATGCAAAATGTCACGCTCGGTTTGGTGATGGTGAATCGGCTTTACTCGGCTCGACTCGACATCAAACTCGCTCGAGTCGATGAAGCACTGGGATCGTGTATACTCGGCTCCAGTCGTCTTCAACAATTACAATCCTTACCAAACTTTTTGATAGCTTTGAATATATCTGTGCAGAAAACAAATTTAGATATAAATACATATTATATCGAGACAACTAATCAGTATATAAATGTCAATTTTAAATTCCTACAACAATATGTATGTATGTAAACTTTCTTTTTTATTGAACTCTTGACGATATTATTAGCGAGCCCGAACTTAGTGTTAAATTGAGAGCAGTCAAGAAAAATTACGTTTTATGTTTTTTACTTATTGAGCAGATAACTGATATGTTACTTTATATACAAATGTTTAGGTTAGCCATATAATTTAATAAATAAGAATCTCGTGTCACGGTGTTAGTGTTTGAACTCCTTCGAAACGGTTGGACCGATTTTTATGAAAATTTAATTGTATACTTGGTAGGTATGAGAATAGGTCTTATCGAAGTATATTTTATACCTCTAGGTAATTAGGTAGGTGTCCGTATCCAGTTTTTTTTTCAATTGTTTTGACAAATTTTATTGTTGTTTTCTGTTTGTTTTTTTTATTTTCCATCACAACCCCAAATTTTCACCTTCCTAACCTCGCCCTCCCATTTTTTATTCGCGATTTTAGTATTTTTGTATGAACAATATCCAAATGATTCAACCGTTGTACGTATTTCAAAGAAAACGAAATTATTGATATTGCTGAATGACAGATGGCGCTACGTCCAACTCATCGTAAATACTAGGTATGTGTTTGAGTGAATCCCTGAATTGCTTGGTTTCACAGTTGGAAACGGTGGGAGTCGCTGTAATCAGGTTCTAAGTTTTCAAAAATTCTTCGAGTTTGGAAATTTAATTGGTACCGTTAGGTAGCCGATTTCACGCAGACGAAATTGCGCGGGTCAATTAGTGATAAAATAAATATTTATGTACTGAAATCATTGTTGGCGAAAATACCATTTTATTTGTACTTTTTTTAAGAATGTGTTGTTGTAAATTTCTTTGAAATAAAATAGCGACATGTAGGTTTTATATATAACTAGCATAGTAGTTCAAGTATGTGTTACGGTGGTAGAGCTACGCTGATGCTATTACTGGTTTCAGTGTGAAAGGATCGGCTCGCCCGGGGTATTACCATCCTCTCACAGAAACGCCCGGAGTATAGGATGACCTCTCACAGAAAACCGACATGAAGTAACAGTGCTTGCATTGTCGCATTTCGTTCGGTCAGTGAGAGCGCCGGATGCCCACCTTCCCCTTCACTCTTCACTTACTCCCCCCTCCCCCATGACAAGTTGGAAACGCACTTGCGACTCCCCTTGTGTTGCAAGCGTCTATGGACGGCGGTGATCACTTAACACCAGGTCACCCACCTGTCCGCTTGTCTCCTATGATAAAAAAAAGGATGTATATTATGCGTATTTAAATATCACTGTCATCTTTTACATGGCCATAACTACACATCAATTATTTATAGCTGTCGGTTACAGAGCAATTCTAAATTATAAGTATATGAAAATTGTACAATAGTTCTACATTAATGAAATTGAACAAATTCATTCAACTATACTGATCAAACAATTATCACTTACCAAGTATAATTAATTAGTTATTTTGTTTTATCTCTTTAGTCGAAGTCTATCTTTTCACAAACTTCCTATTCGATTTACCTTAAAGTATTTTTTAGGTAATATAAACCTCAACTTACTTGGAAGTAATTATATTATTATTACCTCCTCATTTCAACGAAGATACCTACAAATATAAATATTTTATAATTTTGTCAAACGCGTTTAAGAGCTTAAAAGATTAAATGAGGTTCGATTGTGAAAAAGTTTTTTTTTACTGTATACAGAGTATGTATTCCTTTAGGTTATTTTATATCGGAATAATAATCTGTGACTTCCATTTTATGATGTTATTGAGCATATATTCTTTCTATGCGGTAAACAATTAACACTCTATAGTAGAAAGGTATTTGAACAATGCGTCGATCGATGTGGGTTCATATAATGAGGCAAACGAACAGGCGGGTCACCTGATTTTAAGTGATCACCGCCGTCCATACACACTTGCAACACCGGGGGAGTCGCAAGTGCGTTACCAGTCTGTTTGGGGGAAGGGGGCTTACCCCCTTAGGGTAAAGGAAGGAGTGGGGAGAGGGGAGGAAGGTGGTCTTCCGGCGCTCTTACTCACCCAACGAAACGCAACAATGCAAGCACTGTTACTTCAAGTTGGCTTTATATGAGAGGGTTGTACTACCCTGGGCGTGCCGACCGATTCATGTTGAAACCAGTAGTAGCTTCAGCGTGGCTCTACCACCTACAAAAATCTATACTAATATATAAAGCTGAAGAGTTTGTTTGGTTGAACGCGCTTACCTCAGGAACTACAGGTCCGATTTCAAAAAATCTTTCGGATTTAGATAACTAAACTAAAACTCTAAGACCAATAGGAGTTGAGCGCCAATAAATAATGTTTCAAAATCGGGCATATTTTTCGTTTTGATTGCTTTCGCTGCGCGTTAGCGTTAGTATTATATACGTTGCCATGACAAGTTTTTATCGCAAACATTTTCAAAGATTATTTTGTGTTCCTATTCAAAAAGTTTATTCTACGTTAGTTTTGTTTCCAATTTTATATTTGCAATCATCCTATAATGAGCCTTGACATTTACTATTCTCATGTCGATCTATAAATACCTATAAATCTGTCAGATGTATAGGTATATAGGCACTTAAGATCTTTAATCTTCTCTAGGCTTAACGTATTAATTACTGAGTTAGGCAAAATCCTCACTTAAAATAAGATGCGATTAAGTCATGCCCTAAGCCTTTGAACAAAGCATAAAATTCGAATTCTAATTTAATATTTGTAAATGATTATTTTGCCTATTGATGCACTCTCTCGTACTGATATAAATAATAAGAAATAACTTTGATTACATTATTTTGACATTAAAACGTTCTATCTATTGAATACATTTTCAACTAATAAATAAATAACAAGAGATTCTGAAAAGGTTTCAATATAAATTTATTTTGTTCGTTTATTTCTATTTACAAAGAAAAATTGTGAAATGAAAGTCCGTTACACGTAAATAAATATTTCGCGAACAGCCGGAGATATTTATATACGGTTGTTTATTCGTAAAGCACTCGAGAATAAACAATTTTCATTGACTCAAGCAATTTATGCAAACATTTGTTTCTAAATGATTGCGGCTTGGATTCACGAAATTAATACAATAAATCAATGTCACGACATGTTTACGAGGTAACCGAGTCAGTGTCACTGTGGCATGACATGAATGTATGAGGAATTGTTGGTTATATGGAATGGAACGTCGACAAATCCTTGTATCTTGTATTTTCCAATTAATATTATCTGTTGTAATAAAATAAACAGCTGAGCTATAGCAAAATGAATAATGTGTACAGTATCTGGCTTTTAATTTGTCACTTCGAGGAGAAGACCGAGATAGTTTATCGAATCTATATCTACCTTTGTCTATTACAGTCATTGAGCTTGATAGAGAGAACGCTATACAAAGCCGACGTAAGCCGATCTCAGCCGAGGGAGTTCCAATCGGACCGTCGACTCGAGCGGTTGTCCGTTTTGCTGCGCGCGCTAAGTTCGATTTTAATACTCGTGATTTAGTGACGTCAGTTATTGTGTTGTTTCGATCCGGCACACCTGCGCTGCACAGGTGCGCTGCACACCTGCGTTCCACACCTGCGTTCTTTTTCCTGGAACTGAGTGAGACCTTTCCTTTGTATTTATTTATTGCTTTATCTATTTCTGGCTATATTTATTTATTTACTCATTTATTTATCTATTTATTTACGTATTTCTTTAATTCTTCAGTGATTTATTTTTAAATTTATTTACTTTTTATTGTTTGTTTATTTAAGTAGTCTTATGTTATTTTTCCCCTGTCTCGCTCAGGTACTTATTTGCGTTGTTTTCCTATTTTGTTTAGTTTTAAACAGCTCCCTTTGATCCGGACTCGGGATAGTCCGTTAAATTCATTAAGGCGCGCCCCCCTGCCCCTCTGGCAGGGAGGTTTCACATGTCTTCCTCCGCCCCACTCCCCTCCTCAGGCCCCGGTATGGCCTCCGATCGAGAAGTCGGCCTCTTAGAGACCGAACTTATTAGCCTCCGCGGTTTTATATCCAGCATCTGTCCTCGTCTCGTAGACGATTACGATGCGTACGCTGCGAAGCGTCGCATCGAGTTCCCTCACTCTTCCAAGCCCGCTCCCTCGATCTATGCCAAGATCGAGGCAAGCAACAATTTTCCCATCCCACCCGTTCACGATAGTGACGATAGCGATAGCGATTCCGATTCTGGCTCCGATATGGAGCAAGACCCTCCTGCTCAGCAAGATCCTCCTGCTGAGCAAGCCCCTCCTGCGGACGATGGCTTCACCACCGTCACGCACCGCAAACCGCGCAAGAAGCGCTCCAACTCCTCATCAGATCCGGAAGGCAGTTTGCCCTCCAAAAAAATAGTCAATGTCGATGGCGCGAAAGTGCCAAAGACGACACCAGCGCCCTCTAGACCCGCTTCGCCTAAAACTGCGGGTTCCGCAGTTTCGGGCAAAAAGCCCCGCCCACCGCCCCCCGTTACGATCCAAGACAAAGCGTCTTGGGTTGAAATTTCTAGCCTGCTGGAAACGGCAGGCATCCCTTACACCTCCGCTGTGAATACCGCTGTAGGTATTCAGGTGAAGGTAGCCACGTCCACCGCCCATCGTGACCTCACTCGTTTCCTTCGGGACAACCAGTGGGGTTATTTCACGCACTCTCTCGAAGAGGAGCGTAAACTACGGGTTGTGATCCGTAGGGTTCCTTCAGAACTCCCGACTTACGACATTTCCGACGACCTCAAAGAACAGAAGATTCCTGTTCGCGAGGTTCATCGTATGCGCTCTCCGCGCACCAGGGCTCCATATGATATGGTTCTCGTTGTCCTCGATCGCACCCCTCAAGGGAAAGCGATCTTCAATCTCACATCCCTCTGCGGCCTCTCCGGCGTTATCGTCGAGCCGCCGCGCAAAACGTCTGTGCCCTCGCAGTGTCACAACTGTCAGGTGTACGGACACTCCGCACGAAACTGTCTCCTGAAACCCAGGTGCGTTAAGTGCCTCGGCGACCACTCCACCAAGGAGTGTTCTCGCACTAAAGACTCCCCCGATCCCCCGAGCTGTGTTCTGTGCCGCGGCGTGGGTCATACCGCGAATTATCGCGGATGTCCCCGCGCCCCGCGCACAAAGCGCCCTCGCTACCCCAGGCAGGCGTCGCCGTCTAAGGCGGCCGCCGCTCCCGCCCGCCCCCGACCCCCGCCTCTCATGTCCCGAGAGGCCTTTCCGAGCCTGCCGAGCACGTCTCGTGCACCGGCAGCGTCCGCACCCGCGACTAGCGCGCCCCCCCGCCCCTACCGGGCCCCTCAGGCTCCGTGGGCTCCTAAGCCCGCGTCCCAGCCCATTCCCAGACCTCCGGCGGCTAATCCTTCACAGGATCACCCCGCCTATTCCTTCTCCCTATCGAGTATTGACTACGCAGGTCAATTACTCATCTTCCACGAGATCTCGGAGATCTCGGCATACGAAGAAACCGCCCGAAATCCTCTTCTAGGATCCGTCACTGCAATACATAGGTTTCCAGCCATCGCGGCTACATTACAACGGCTCGCGCGCGCAGCTGTTCAAAATAAATAACTCATATAAGATAGAGTAAATCGCGTATTTACGTCTATCTTCCCCTAAAAACGACCGTTCAATAATAATAATTTTTGTTATGTCTATTTTTAGATTTCGGCGCCGTCGCCGTTAAGTAAATTTAAATTCGATCTTATTAAATGCGTGTTGCGCCCGCGCTTTTGTAATCGATCCTTTTTAGCTCCCGCACACATCGTGGTTCTCAGTAATATCTCGAGCCTAGATCGTCCCCACGCGGAGCCCTCGTGATGTTATTATCGCGATACAGTGACTCACCTACATCACTTGAACAGACATATGAGATCATCTCTCTCACACACGTGCACATATATACACATGGTGGGAGGGTTTTGTTTTTTTTTCCCTCATCGAACTGAATCGAATAGTTTTAGTTCGTTTCAATCCGATATACACGTATTCATTTGTGAATCATGCAATTTCGATTGTATGGTTCACAAATGTATATATGTATGAATAGCTTAGAATAGTTAGCTAGGACAGACGCGTCTTTTTCCAGGTAACAGCCCAAGCCGAGGTGTGCGTGCACCCTTGTGTATGTTACCTAAAACACAAATCGGTTGTGTGCCTTAAGCGCCAACCTTAGTAGTCCGGTGAAGCTGTGAAGACCCTGCCGAGTTAATAGCGTAATCAGTTCGAGAAAAAAAAACCGATCTCAGCCGGATGCCTCACTCTTTTCTCCGACGTACCAAATTAAATGCCGGCTAATGTAAATATTTTCCGTGTACTTATTTTATGATAATTTGTTAGATGGTACAGAAATTAAGATTAAGCTGATGATTAAATTTAGTTAGATTAAAGTTAGCGATACCGTTTGGTGACAAGTTATTTTAAAATAGATTCTATAAAAACCTTACCAATTTTTTTAATTTTTATCTTTTTATTTTTTCATATAAAAACATGTTGTACACATTTTCAGTCTCTCTGCTTCTTTAATTTTATTTATAAAAAATATATATTTTATTAAATCACTTCATAAGTCAGAGGGATTATTCAGTAAACTATATTAGCCAAATAAAATGTACTAAGCGATTTAATGATATTAGCCCGCATGAGAGAAATAAGCCATACATCAACGTCAGGCCCGCAGCTTACGTAAAAAGTTGTTATCAAACGAACCAGGACACTGAGATAATGTGAAACGCTTTTAATACCACTTATGCCTTTAACGAAGCCTTTAAGCTAAGTGTAATAATTAGTAATTTATTAAAAGACGACATGATGACATAATATCACATTTAATGAGTATAATAATATATTACTACAACTTATTTAGATGGTTATTAATTTGACTACTGTTACTTCTCTTACTTCCATAGCTGAATGTTTTATGTTATTTTGTTATGGGGGAAAGCAGCTGAGGTAGACACCATATTCCTATTACAAAAACGAGCAGTTTAAGCAATTTACAATATGGAGCCTCGCGTATCATTAAAGGTTAAGTTTCAAGAATTTGGTATCTTAACTCTGTAAATAGATTATTGATCTAATATCTATCTAATATCTTGATATAATCTAATGTATGTCCGCAAAAACTTAGATAACCTGAATTTAGTATAAGACTAAAATCATTTTAATACTAGAAACAATGACAAATTCATCATTACATGTTTTTTCTATCTGTTGGTCTCGTTACGGCCAGTGGCAGGTTTTTAGGTAATAGTGTTAGGTTTTTTAACAAAGTCCCAAAACACATTCAAGTTCAAGTCAACAGTTCAAGCACCATGTTCAACAGCAACAGTTCTATCGGATTTCAATGTCCAAAGGTTATTATTATAGAGTGGATCAATATGTGAAGGAAGGTAACATCTGTAAATGACATCCCTCTCGGTGTATCCAGCAATATTATAACTATTTATGTTTGTAAAAATATGTATCAAGAAAGGATAAGCCAGATCGAGTTTCTTACGGATTCATCTCGATGATTGGGTTGTTTTTTCGAACCACTGGCAGCTTTGACGTTCATAAGCGTCTTCTCAGGGTCTATATATAATAAAGCATTTTTGATTTTGACTACAATTTCGAAACATATATACAATTGTCAATGTCTACTGTGTGTCAATTAATGATTTTACTTTCTATCACGCTTTTATTGGCTTCAACTAAAAAACATAAAATAAAATTATTAACATGCGTCACTGTTAATATCAGCACCTCCAGATATCAGTATTTTTATCATTTTTTTTGTCACTTTTTACAAAAATATACATTTATTTCTAATTTGCACTATTCTTAATCCAAATTTATTAAATTTTATTTTCTGTTTTTTAGTTAGATTTTTTATGAAAGCGTGTTTTTTTAGTTTTTTAAACTATTATTTATTTAGACTTACCCGTGATTTTATTAGACTCATATGAACTAGTAACAAAATCAAGCAACACCAGCTGAAAATTTATCGATTCAATCGACACGACTTCGTTTTATTCTGACAATTACGTCTTAAAGTAATTGCTACCGTGTTACTATGATACTAAACTATTTTATTATTTACTTGAAAATTTGCCAATTACTTTGACACTTTAATATGTCCGAGTATTCGCTAGCCACGTTATTGGGTTTCTGTGAGGGTTCGCGTTATCGCAACAGATTTAGCCAGAACATTCGTCATTTACACGAAGTTTTTATCGAGTTCCCTCGAACACGAAGTCACATATGTAGGTAAAATGGACAATATTAAAGAAAGTTATGGTAACAACATTCGTTCGTCGAGGTACATTTTGTCAACGGCAAAACTCCGAGGGTTCTGTACGTATAATTATAAGAAGGAAAGAAGACACCTTGAGTTAATGTTTATATTCGATCTATCCATATTCCTCGGGAACAGTGTTTGTTTTCTAAATATAGGTTACGTATATAATTTTTGTACCCAGGACAACGTGTGTGCAATAAACCACGATGATGGGTTGAATAGTGAAATAATAAACTCAATTTCACATTTATAATAATTAGTCGGGATTACTGTTTATCCTCGAAAAGAGAAAAGATTATTAAACGTTTATTTTATTCTCTTAGTTTTCCATTATAATTTAGAGTCTTAATACTGTATACTAGTTTTTTCATCATACAACATTTTATCGAGGAAACGAATACTTTTCTCGAGGAATAGGCTTAATATACAATAAGGTCAACGTAGCCGCGTGAAAAAAACTAGTATACAGTGTTTAGACTCCAAATTAAAATGACAAACAAAGATCAAAATGAGAATAAAATAAACATTTAAATACAGTAGAACCTCGATAAGTTAAACCTTGATAAGGTAAAAACCTCTATAACTTCAAAAAATAATCTGTTCCCTTCCCCTCAAAGCCTAAAACCAATATTACTTAAAATATGCACCCTCGATAACTTAAACTACTAATTACAGTATTAGCCCTCAGTTACTTAGAGAAATTTTTCGATGAGCTCTGTATCATAAACTATCATAAATAATCTCCCAATGAGTCATTTCGAAAGAATGTACAAAACAAAAAGTTTCGCGAAATTTATTGATTGCACGTGTTTACAAGTTAAATTATTAACAAAAATAATAAGTGTACAATCGACTATTGTTTCTTTGAAATCCCTAAAAGCTGTATTTGCGCTGGTTAGGACAGCGGCTTACTTGGATGATTAGTTGTTAATCACTGTCCAGGAAATTGTGCTGTGTGATGAAAGTTACTTAAGTAGAATGAGTTCAAAACGAAAATTAACAACACAAACACACGCTGATAAATTAAAAGCGATAAAAGCGGTGAAAATGGATTAAAAAGGAGAGATGATGGGGCTCAGTTTGGAATACATTAAAGTACATTATCACTTATAATTGAAAAAGAAGCTGAACTCTTGATGAAACGAAAATATGGAGAAAGTCTTTTGTGTAAAAGACGAAAAAAAAATTGCTGAATTCCCTATTTTAGAGCAATGTTTATTTAGGTGGTTCAAACAGTGTCCAAACCAAAACATCAGTCTTACAGACCCATTCTGAAACTTTGAGAAACGGTATGATTTGGCATTTAAAAAAGTGTGCAGCGAAAGTTCGAGTGTAACATAAACCCTTGATAAGTTAAAAACTCTATAACTTAAAAAATTTTGTGTTTCCCTTGGATTTTAACTTATCGAGGTTCTACTGTATATCTGTTCTTAGTTTCGAGTATAGACAACATCATAACATAGTATAAAACAAAGTCCCCCACCGCGTCTGTCTGTCTGTCTGTTCACGATAAACTCAAAAACTACTGAACGGATCTTCAAGCAGTTTTCACCAGTGGATATAGTGATTCATGAGGAAGGTTTTCATATATAATTTTTCAAGGTTTTTCTTATAGTCAAGGCAGCGTCTGCCGTGCCCGCTAGTAATTCATAATTTCATGATGTTCCGTTGAGTAGTAAATGCATGAAAGCGGAACAAAGAAACTCACACTTCCGTTTATAGTGTTAGTTAGGATCTAATATTTACTGTAATTTTGTGCATGATATGTCCACCTACAGTAAAGTTCAGTTATAACCTAACAAATAGGACCTGTTTATTTTTAAATATACTTATTGGAACTTAGTTTACTTAATCTTAAATAAATTAAAAAAACATCGAGGCGGTCATAAGGACTGCCGACTGAAGTGAAAACTCAATACAGTTGAATAACTGTGTTCTATTTTGAATTTTGAAATTAATTATAGTGCGCAATAATTAAATTTTATCAATTGAAATTATTATTATTATTCTGGTTATCACATCTATTGGCACTCCGAACAATAATTATATACATTCTTATATATGATAGACTGCACAATCTCAATACACAATATAACTATTACGTGAACCACAGTCCCCTATACCATGCGTCGCAAGTCTGATCACTTACCATAAGGTGAAAGGAGGTAGAGTCACGCTGAAGCTATTACTGATTTCAGCACGAAGTTGTCGGCTCGCCCGGGGTAGTACTACCCCCTCACGGAAAACCAACGTGAAGTAACAGTGCTTGCATTGTTGCGTTTCGTTCGGTCAGTGAGAGCGCCGGAGACCCACCTCCTCTAACCCACCTTCTCTCCTCTCCTCCTCCTCCTTTCCCTTCTCCAAACTAAGGCTGGCAACACATTTGCGACTCCTATGGTGTTGCTAAGTCTATGGACGGCGGTGATCACTTACCATCAGGTGACCCGTCTGTTCGTTTGCCACCACTGGAATAAAAAACAAGCGCAATTCGATCGTCACTCTTACTAGCAAGTCATGACGCGACATTATAAATTCGTCTCCTGACAAAAATACCGCTCGAGGCGCCTAAAGAAATGTTCACTTCAAAAATATTTAGTTTGATCTAGTTTTATGAAATTTCGATCACAGAACTTCTTGTTTCTATATTCAGGATAACTTAAATGTTTCATGTAACTACTAAATAAAAAATAGTATTGCGAATTACATAACAGCGTTTATTCCTTCGTTGGTATTTTGCGAACTTCGCATGATTGTCGTGACAATAGAAACGCCGAAGTTTCTATGAATATGTGGCCATAGCATTGTTGTATACTTTGCCGAAGGCCGACCACGAACTTTTGTCGGGATAATCTAACACGAATACCTGATAACGTGACGAGATTGTTATAACTATAGTTATATAGATTATCTATCTATATAAAAAATATACAGAACTGAGCAACTGAGCAACATCAACGCACAGTTCAAACTATTGGGGCACGGACCATTAAAATTTGCATGGAGATTGCATAGGACTGTAGGATAGTATCAAGGAAGGACTTTTGGAAATTCAACCCCTAAAATGTGGATAACAGTTTGTATGGAAATCCGTCATTTTTGAACCGAGATCCATGATAATTAGGTCTTAATAATTCAGTTACAAAATAAAAAGGGAGTGTTTCATAGTTTTCGAAATTAAATCAATATGTAATATAATCCTTCGTCCTTATTATTTAAAGTAAGATTATTTGCTTGTTACGCTTTCACGAATTGACTACTCAACCGATCATCATCATCATCATACTTTGTCAGGGTTACATAGAATACTTTTCATACAGTACTGTTCCCGAGGCATAGGTCAAATCTACATTAAAGCGAACGAAGCCGCGAGCAAATGGTAGTAAAGATATAAACGCAAACTCGCAGGTGACTGCTAGTAGCTATATAAACTGTAATTTGCAGAGTCTTAAACTGTCAGAAATATCATGTACTACATAATATGTACCTATTTAGTATCTTAGATCTTTTAAGGTTAAAAATGTCAAACAAAATTAAGTTATTATAATCATGATTTAATGAAATCGTTTTCCGTTAAACTTTTAAATGATCCAAAATATTATACTCATAAAACTTCTAAGTCTAATTGTAAAAGAACAAAACAATCAGTAAAACAGAAAAGATAAAAGCATTGTCGCCTTGAAACATTCACGTTTTTGCCAAGGGTCCCTCGTAAAACTTTATTAGGCGCATTAAGGTCGCGGTTGAATCCTGTTTATGTAATCGCCGCCGGGGACCTTTAGCAGGAAAAATATTAAGTGAAAAAAGAACACACAATGTCGCCCTAAAGAAGATTATATTTATTACAACGTATCTTAGTAGTAGCCGGAGGTGCCGTGAATGTTAGAGGAAACGGAATCACGTAACGGAACTTCAGTAAAAATTACCGACTACCGTACTTAATACAAGTGTGTATTTCTTTTAGTATATTACACTGGACATGTATTATCTGTTCTATAATATACATTAAATTATTTATACGTTATTATGAGTAACGAAGAACGAATATTTTTATTGACTAACCTTTAGACATTTGTTCATTTAAACTGCGATGTTCTCATTGTTGGAAAGAGACTCAGTATCTAAATCAGTATTATAAATTATTTAAATTTTAACTATGTAATATACTTGGTAGGTGGTAGAGCCACGCTCATGCTACTACTGGTTTCAGCATGAATGGGTCGGCTCGCTCGAGGTAGTACCACCCGACCCACAGAAAATCGACGTGAAGTAACAGTTCTTGCATTGTTGCGTTTCGTTCGGTTCTGTGAGAACGCCGGAGGCCTACCTCTCTCTCCCTCTCCCCTCCCCGAAGCACAGGCCGGCAACGCACTTGCGACTCCTTTGGTGTTGCAATGATCACTTAACATCAGGTGACCCATCCGTTCGTTTGCCTTCTATGATATAAAAAAAAAACTAGCGGGACCAGCGAATGTCGTCTCGTCCTTAGAATAAAAAAACTCTTGACAAATTATATACCTACACCTTCCTCACGAATCACTTTATCTACTGGCGAAAACTATCTAAAAATCCGTTCAGTAGTTTTTGAGTTTATCGCGAACAGACAGACAGACATGGCAGAGGACTTTGTTTTATAATATGAAGGATTCACTTAAACGTGGTATCTAATTTATTTTCCTTTTATTGGAAATTATACCTGTTAGTTATCAATAGCTAGATGAATAGTGAATACTATTATCATTTGTAAAGGAAAATATTAGATTTACCCATAAATTTAACAATAGTACTGAAGCTTTCTCGTAAGATATATTCCATAGTCTGTTCCGTGGGTGGAATATAATCTCCTTAATATTACGCTCCGAAATCTTATTCAAATAATCAGAAGTTCGCGACACCAATCCGAGCAGATGCAAATTGCATGCAGACTGTTTAATTAACACGGCAGATACGGCGCGACCTCGGGCGATGGAACAAACCTTTGTGTAATCTGATGAATGTATTGAATCAAACAGAGCTCATCCACGTAATTATATGACAGATGTATGAAGTGAAATACACATTTAAAATTTAAATGGGAACACGAAAACAAATAAGAATATATTAATATCAGAATAGCTAAGACATCGGGTTGAAACTATATCAATGGTGATAGGGATTTCAAATCACGCCTGGTTAGTTACCATCCACAAATTGAAACCTATGAGTGTTTTCCAGCAACTACACTCCAGAGCTAGTTCTTCAAGGCTTCGCGTATTTACCACATCGTTCTTTAACATTAGGTGAGATTCCGATCAGACGCTAAAACGTATAAACTAAAAAAATAAGTGCTCGACTGAATCAATTTAATGTATCGCGTTTTGGGATCATTAATCATATTTTCGTGCGCGCTCCGCAATGCACAGCGCACGGTGGCACTGAGGGCAATCCGGGCGTTCCGGACGGTGTCCTCAGCGGAGGCCTTCACGCTCGCCGGCTCGTATACGGCGGCGAGGAAACGCAGGGGGGAGCCTCGGGCTCCCAGGGAGGTAGAGGCGGAGACACGGTGTCTCAGAGGAGACGCCGTCGAAAGGTGGCAGCAGGACTTGGCGGAC
>MU158765.1:30663-97266 GCA_015888305.1 Antheraea pernyi | reverse complement strand
GTAGCCGGACCTGAGGGGATGGGCCGGGGAGCCCATCTCCTCATTGCACAGGTCCGGCGGACGAGGGGGGGCAGCCGGTGTGTACCCGGTCTGTCCCTCTATAGGTAGGAGCCCAGCGGTCACTTTCCGCCGGGCGAACCGTGGGGGCGGCTCTACAAGGTTGATTAGCTCGAACGATCCCTTGCCGCCCCCACAAAACGGTCTGTCGGTACATCGTGGGGTTTTAGTCTGTGCGACTCGGACATAATCCACCCTCTTACCCGGGGGGTGGCGTATCCATAAGGGATTTCCCCACATAAAAAAAAAGAGTAAATAAAATAGAATATGTCAACCGCTATACTTTCGGCTATCTGCGAGTAAAATTCCCGTTAAAATAGGTCCAGCCGTTTTGCACATTACCCGGAACAAATAAACAAACAGACAAAATATAATAAGATAAAAATACCCACAGAATATTAAAAAAAAATATTTTTTGGTAATTTATAGCTATATCCATTCAACAAAAAGTTATTTTAATTTTACATACACACACTTTATTTTTATAATACATAATAGATTACAAATAAAAAATTGGAGACAAAAGTAATGTAGAATAATCTTTTTGAATAGGTCCACAAAATAAACTTTGACAATGTTTGTGATATAAACTTACCACGTTACCATGACAGCGTATACAATACTAACGTTAACACGCAGCGAAAGCTCCCAAAAGCTAAGATAAGCTGATAATAATGTAATGTATTTTCAGTCTCTATAAATCACAAGTGAAGCCGATAAAAGAAACCTTAAAAATTTAAACAACATCGACAAATTCCTAAATGGCAAATTGAGAGATTCTTTAATGATAAATATCTAAAAATACAGTGTAGTTCTTAAAATGTTGTAGCCAATTAACTTCATTGGAAGGATGAAAAGAAGAAACAATGCGTCTTATTTACACTTCCAGTTTTAGGATGTTACGATTGACAATAGTTTTAAGGTCACATACATATTTACTGGCTGTACCTATGACTTTACACGTATTTGTCATTATTATTTGTTATAATATAAAAGTTCAATAGAATCCAAAAAATAAGTAGCCTATAACCATCTACGAAATATTCCGTATTGAAAGACTATGAATCTACGAACAGAAGTTTCGACGTGATTGAGCCTCAAAGGAACATTATTTTCATTATATATATCTACACATATCGAAAATACGACATATATATCGAAGATAGATAAGAATAATATACGAAGGAGATCAAGAAATTAAATAGCTCATGCATAAGACGGTACAACAAACGACATTGACAAGTGATCTGTCAGTGGGCACTGCGTCCCTACAGCCCCTAACGTCGTGCAGTGAAGCCGTGCTTACACGGATTTGAGAAAATAACCAGTTCAACCATCATCCGTTTGATTAATGGTCTTGTCTAGAAAACAATTTTCTTTTCATAGTACTTTTTGTTACTTAGTAACATATATTATTCATAGCGGCAGAACGTTTGTACCCAAAAGAATACGCACAGTCAAATTTATTAATTAAAAAGTCATTTATAAACAATCGTTTATATATAAGTCGCATAAAAAGCATCAAGTTCCAATATCAGGCTATCCACAAGAATTTTTATTATAACTCAGTGATTTTCTTCTTCGTATATTTATATTATCATATTGCCCTTGTCTCATCATAATATATCTTTCTCTTTTACATTTTTCTTATCGGCATATTACGCTTTTTACCCACATGTAATTTATACTAATATTATAAAGAGATAAAGTTTGTGACGTTGTGACGTTGTAGGGGTAATCTCAGGAACTACTGGTTCGATTCGAAAAATTCTTTCAGTGTTATATAGCTCATTTATCGAGAAAGACCAATGGGAGCGGAGAACCAATGAAGAATGTTTCAAAATCGGGCATTATTTTCCTTTTGAGAGCTTTCGTTGCGTGTTAGCGTTAGCCCAAAGTAACTATTCCACGCGAACGATGTCGCGGGCAGAGGTTAGTTTCTCATTAAATTGTTCTTTAGTATTAGTAGTAATCATTCGCCTTTTAATTTTATACTATTCTATTTACATGACTTCCATTGCTCCTGATATGTATGTACTACCATAATTTATCACTCTCCAACTTCTCTGTCATTGGCACTATTATCATACTTCCTTGGATATACTTTATAATTTCACATCACATATACATATCTCCATCATATGTAGTCTTGTTTCATATCTCTCTTCTCCCAGCTGAGGCAATTTTAATCATGGTAATTGTGTATTGTGATAAGGATTAACATTCGAATAACGTATATCTGATGCTATAATATTTTTGCCATATATAACACACTAAGCTTTAAAAACCTGTTTAAAACTGTGTTCCGGCAGTTGCACTTGAGAGCCAAATTTAACGTATCTTAGACCAAATTGTTATTTAACATCAGATAAGGTTGTGGTCGAACACTAAAACCTATAAAGTATAAAAAAGCCAGGTTATTTTTTTTAGGTATTTATATGATTAAAAAAAATAGGGAACGTTTATTTATATAGCGCTATTTTTAATATTCCTTGTTCACGCTGTTGATATTATTGGTATGATTTCTTTTCAAATGTTTTACATTATGCTCATAGGTAATTAATATTTAATGATTCTAATTCCTCTAAAGGTGCTTCAATCTCTATACAGGTATGACAGAATATACATATTTTTATCCCCTTTCCTGGTAAAAGTATTTCTCGGTGAATTTTATAGCGAGTGATTTCGAATACACATCGAACATATTGGCAATAAACAAGATTTACTTAACATATTGCGCTATAAAACAGATTGTTTTCAGTAATATTCGAAATGTTTACTGGTTCCAGCATGATTTTTTTCAATATTTTAAAATACTTCTATAAAATGAATGTGCTTTTTATTCTATAGATCGGTTGAAAAAAACGGAGTGAAATATGTAAAATATATTGGAGATGGTGACACTAAGATATTCAAGAGTATACTCGATATCCCAGTTCTGGGTGGGGGCATCGACGACTATCGGCGCAGGAGGGAGAGGAGGAGGCATTACCCTCCTTTCCTCCACATATCGAGTATACTCTTGAATATCTTAGTGTCACCATCTCCAATATATTTTACATATTTCACTCCGTTTTTTTCAACCGATCTATAGAATAAAAAGCACATTCATTTTATAGAAGTATTTTAAAATATTGAAAAAAATCATGCTGGAACCAGTAAACATTTCGAATATTACTGAAAACAATCTGTTTTATAGCGCAATATGTTAAGTAAATCTTGTTTATTGCCAATATGTTCGATGTGTATTCGAAATCACTCGCTATAAAATTCACCGAGAAATACTTTTACCAGGAAAGGGGATAAAAATATGTATATTCTGTCATACCTGTATAGAGATTGAAGCACCTTTAGAGGAATTAGAATCATTAAATATTAATTACCTATGAGCATAATGTAAAACATTTGAAAAGAAATCATACCAATAATATCAACAGCGTGAACAAGGAATATTAAAAATAGCGCTATATAAATAAACGTTCCCTATTTTTTTTAATCATATAAATACCTAAAAAAAATAACCTGGCTTTTTTATACTTTATAGGT
This sequence comes from Antheraea pernyi, assembly GCA_015888305.1. Lineage (NCBI taxonomy): Eukaryota > Metazoa > Arthropoda > Insecta > Lepidoptera > Saturniidae > Antheraea > Antheraea pernyi. The sequence continues at coordinate 93,663 of MU158765.1, read as the reverse complement.
TTTAGTGTTCGACCACAACCTTATCTGATGTTAAATAACAATTTGGTCTAAGATACGTTAAATTTGGCTCTCAAGTGCAACTGCCGGAACACAGTTTTAAACAGGTTTTTAAAGCTTAGTGTGTTATATATGGCAAAAATATTATAGCATCAGATATACGTTATTCGAATGTTAATCCTTATCACAATACACAATTACCATGATTAAAATTGCCTCAGCTGGGAGAAGAGAGATATGAAACAAGACTACATATGATGGAGATATGTATATGTGACCATGCGCTGCTTCAAGTGCATGGGCTTGGGGCACACCCGCCCCATGTGCCCCTCCTCGTCCAACAGGGGTGCGGCGTGTTATCGCTGCGGCGCCGAAGGGCACAAGGCCTCTCTTTGTAAGGCCGAAACGGCGCGATGCGCTATATGCGCTGAGGCGGGGAAGCCCTCAGGGCACCAAATGGGGAGTCGCAGCTGCAGGCCCCCAAAGATCAAGGTCAAGGCCACGCCAACAGCGGAAGCAGGTCCTAAGACGGTTGCCGGTAGGCAAGAGGAAGTTGAAATGGACCACTAATGGACCGCGCCCATTTCAACTTCCTCCAGGCGAACTTGAACCACTCCGCCGCTGCACAGGACCTGTTTGTGCAGTCAGTGGTGGAGTGGGGCATCGGGCTTGCGGTAGCCACGGAGCCTTACTACGTCCCTTCTCAGCCGCGGCTGTCTGAGTGTTCTGCGTGGGGGGTACATCGCCGCATTCTGGCGGCGGTGGTAGGAGTAGATTTGTCGCTGCCGAGTGTGATTTCAGCCATGCTCGGCAGCGAACAGGCGTGGCGAGCAATGGCCTCCTTCTGCGAGGAGGTCATCTCGCAGAAGGAGGCGGCGGAGAGGGCCCGTGAAGCAGACCCGCTGAGTGGCCGTCTCCGCCAACAGAGGACCGGCAGGAGGAGGCGGCGCTTTGCCCAACTCCTCCTACCACCGTAGCCGGACCTGAGGGGATGGGCCGGGGGGCCCATTTCCTCATTGCACAGGTCCGGCGGACGAGGGGGGGCAGCCGGTGTGTGCCCGTTCTGCTCCTCTATAGGTAGGAGCCCGGCGGTCACCTTCCGTCGGGCGGACCGTGGGGGCGGCTCTACAAGGTTGATTAGCTTGTTCGATCCCTTGCCGCCCCCACAAAACGGTCTGTCGGTACACCGTGGGGTTTTAGTCTGTGTGTTTTACTTTCGCGCCAAAACATATTCATTCCGGAGCTCAGATAATTGAGATAGCTACATTTTTTTGCTGTTTGTATTTTTAATGAAGGCTTCATTCCTATTTTAAAAATAATGGCGCTTATGGGAATCAAAATTGGTCCTGAAGCTCATTTTTTTACTGTGAAACGAAACCACGCTTGGATTGACCGCTCCGAGATACGAGCATCCAGCGCATCAAAGGAGGCCAGAACTGCTCGATTGGAAGAGAGAAACGCGAAAAATAGTTTTTATCGAAGAAGAGGAAGGTCCGATGTATGAAGCAGGATTGGCAGATTAAATAAATGTAAGTCTAAAATATAATTTCATGACTTAGACTGCGAAAAATTTGACGCAAAACTTTAAACGCGTTTTTCTCGAAACTGTCTTTCTTAATCAAGACGATGCCCACGGTTTCTCAAATTCTACTGGACCGATTTACTTGAAAAATTTTTGAGTCTTCTTTCTTTGATACTTGTCTATGTCCGGAACTAGGCACATCAACAAATTTCTATTTTTTTATTAATTCGAAAAATTCAAAAGAAATGGTGGTACAAACATTGCTTTTTATAAAGGCAACGGCTATTTTGTGAAAAAAAAATTCAACTTTTCCCTAGTTCCGGACATAGCAACATTACTCTAGATTAATAATCTTCTTTTTTTCAGATTGCATCGCATATTATTTTTTTTATAGTAGCACGGCAAAATGACTGCACTGTGCCTGATGGTAAGCACAGTACAATCCAAAAACAACGGCGACCACCGAGTGATATACTATCCATCGCCAGTCGCCGCTGTCATGCCGGCCTGCGAAAAGCTGGATATGCACAGGCTGATCCCGAAACGCGACTCGCAAAAGCGAATCACTATGACGGGCTTTTTCGCCATATACATGGTGGTTGCGACCCAGTCAGGCTGTAAAACACTACCACCCCGCTTTCGCCATTGCCTCGTTCGTTATTCAGCAGGGTGCACCACGTGCAGGTGAGGTTGGCTTGGATGTCTCAAGCTTTAGATGTTATTTGACACGCCTTACACCCCGAAACAATGCCATTTTTTTTTGAAATTTTAACTTTTTTAATTTTTTTCTGTATTCTTGTAATGTTAATAAATAGGTAACTCATAAAAAATGGATCGTAAAAATATTGATTGCCTTTTTTTACGGCACTCAAAAATCACCTAAAATTCGGGCCTCTAGACTAGAATACCCCCTTAAAATACTTCTATAAAATGAATGTGCTTTTTAACAACAATTTTACAATATTTAATGGAGTAGTTATCAATTGTTAAATACCTAGTCTTGCCATAAATACTGACACAAAGAAATAAAAAAGTCTCTATTGCAAATAACATTGCAGTGTATTAGTTTAATACATAAATATAAAACAATTTAAAATATAAAAGCTTATTCGAAGTGGTCTCCATTGGCTGCAATACAGACCTTTAAACGTTGAGGGCAGTTATCAATAGAAGCACGCACTCTTTCCATGGGTAAATTCTTCACTGCCAATCGTACGGATTATTTTATTTTACGGACTCCAAATTATCATGGCATTTAGAGCAAGACGTACTCTCTAAAACTGACCATAAATCATAATCCAGCGGATTAAGATCGGGACTAGACGACGGCCACTCTTCAGCTTTGATAAAGTCCGAAACGTTCGTTTCCAACGACGACTAGACCGTCGTTTTATAAACCGGCGCCGAGTCTTGCTGGAAGGACCATCATTGGTTATTGAACATGATGTTGTTAAGGAACTTCACTGCCTTCTCAAGAATAGTATCTTGATATACTTATGCCGATGTTTTGATACTTTTCTCACAAAAGTATGGCTCAGTCACTCCTTCATAGCTAATACCCCACCAAACCATCACTGAAGTCGGATAGTGTCCACGTTGCACTCTGTCGACTAATTGGGAAGCTTCCTTAGAGCTTTGAGCATAAATACGGTCATTTTGTTTGTTAAAATGTTGCTCAATTGTAAAAAAATTCTCATCCGTAAACAAAGTTTTTCTGTGACCTCCCTTTGCGTACCGCTTCAATAGTTGTTTCGATTTTACCACCCTATTCTTTTTTAAATTATCAGTTAAGAAATTACTAGTACGTCTCTTATAGACTGCAAGTCCTAAGTCATCTTTTAAAACACGCAACATGGTTCTAGGTGCTATCTTCATCTCCCGAGATAGAATCTTTTGCTTTTGGACAGGATTTCTTCGAATTCTTTCCTTACTGCTTTTTGTACGAACATTACGTGGACGGCCAGATCTTTTTCTGTCACAAACAGAGGAGATCTCATTGTACCTATTAATAGCCCGGTATACAAACATTTTAATAATAACAAGCGTATGTAGAGTTTTAAATATTGCATTTGGCTCCATACCTACTTTGTGTAATGCAATCACAGCGATTGGTTCTCTTTATAACCCCACTCCATTTTAATATTGCAAAATATTGTACAATTTATTGGCGCCAAAATGAGAAAACTCAATGAATAATCATATAAAAATGACAGATTCCAAATTCAAATATAATATTTTGTTTATTTTTAATTGTAACAGTATTTATGGCCAGACTAAGTATATTAAAGGTTTCATTAAATTACATTGTTACAAAATATTATTATTAAATTTATCTTCAATGGCAACTGTATTTCTCTAAACCCTATAAATCTATAACCTTATAAGCTGAAGCAATGTAGGATCAGTGGTAGCGTTATGGGACACCATATCAATCGACGCAGATATGAATCCCTACAACAATGATCTTAAGCATTTGGTAAAGACAAACATCACGATGAAGGCGTCCATATTGTAATCAAACACTAAAAGTATAAATAATAAAAATACTATAAATAATAAAAAGGAAACATTTACCAAACAAATAATCACAAATATTATAATAAGATTGTCAAACAAGTTAAAAAAGTAAGTTACATATATTATCTATAGATATTGTTTTGGCAGGAAACTGTAGTCACATTTACGCTCCTCGATAGTCGTAAGGAAAAGTTATACTCTTGTAGATGTGACTGTTAAAGTTTGATCAGTACGAAAAGTTTTAATTGCTACTGAAGGATATTTCCAGTGAGATGCGAGCGAATTTCATTTTGAAAGTATTTTATTCGTGCAACAGTAATAATTTGATACACGACTTTTTACGAAAAGAACTTCACAGGAAAAGTAAAATATTTTTTCAACTGTTACTCTTAACTTGTTAAGTTGTTCATATACGAACTGTAGCTTTATTAAAGCTGTATTGTGTGTAGCACGTATTCTTCGTTTTATGTAACTTTCAAAATTGATTTCTTTTTTTCCAGTATTGATCCAGCAGCAAGCGTTCAATTCCTTCAATGATAACGTTATATTTGTAAAGTTTTTTCGAAAATCGTCAAGTTAAAAACTAAAATGCTATACAATGTCTATTTTTATTCATTAAAATTACACAATACTGCTAGTCAATATAGTACACATGCTGTTATACATACAGTGAGGCACACACATTAGTGTGCATATAATAATTATATTATATGCATAATTAGCTTAGCTAGTTTATTTAGCGCAGTAAGATTCGCATTGTTGCATCCAATGCAACAATCCAAACCGAGGTTCGGCTATTTTGGCACTCTTGACATTGGCAACAAGCGGCTGAACGCCATAAGCGCTCGCTCTATTAGTCCAGTTCATTTCAGGTCAGTTCGAAAAAAAAAGTGCAGTGAAGCTATTAAGGCTTATTAGGACAATACCATTAGTATCAATTTAAAAAAATAGGTATTTTTCTCTCTCTTAAGAATAATAAAAAGTGAGAGAAGACAGAAACAGTTAATAAGGTGTAAGGGGTGTCGAATAAGACCATAAGACTTGAGACACCAAAGCCAACCTCGCCTGCATGGGGTGCATGTACCCTGCTGAATAACGAACGAGGCAATGGCGAAAGCGGGGTGGTAGAGTTTTACAGTCTGACTGGGTCGCAACCACCATGTATATGGCGAAAAAGCCCGTCATAGTAATTCGCTTCTACGGGTCGCGTTTCGGGATCAGCCTGCCAGCATATCCAGCTTTTTGCAGGTCGGTATGACAGCGACGACCAGCGATGGAAAGTGTGTCACTCGGTGGTCGCCATTGTTTTTGAATTGTACTGTGCTTACCATCAGGCATAGTGCAGTCATTTTGCCGTGCTACAGTAAAAAAAAAGTTTGGTAATCGTTACATACTTACAAAAGTAGAATAAATTAATTAGTTACTTTAATCGTAGTAAATTAATAATATATATTGTCAGTAATATCAACCTGTAAATATACCACTACTGAGCAAATCCTATTTCTGCACTAATTTGATGAATATGATATCTTACGACGTAGTAGCGACAGTAAATGTATTGAATATAATAATAGTATTTGTAATTTACGCAAACTTGGTATAATTATTTTTTATACTTAAATACATACATATATACATATTACATTATTTTTTCCTCTTTATTTTTTTAAGACTTTTATAATTTTTTGGCATATCAGTCCCATCGTAACTTATATCTATATACAACTAAAACTCTTAAATCTAAAAACACAAATATCCTAACTACTAAACCTAAATATATTACACAGCTTTTTGCAACAGTTCGATATCGGTTGTGACAGAATACTGTGATACACACCCACATCCCCGATATTAAAATTGTATTGTTTAATAAAACGCATCTTCTCAATTTCATATTTTTTGCAGTCTTTCAAAAGGTGATGGGTGTCTTCAACCTTACCGCACTCGTTGCAATTTGGTGAATTTATAATTTTCATAAGGTGTTCAAATTTCCCTGATGGAATGTGTCCAGACCGTAATCTAAAAGTAGTAATGTTCTTTTTATATTCGTCTTTGTGAACCACGGTACAGGTGGAGGCTGACACTGTATAGTATAATACCAAATTCTCTTCTCTCTTGAGGTCAAATTTAAAATAATATTTATTACTATATATTATCGTAAATACAAAAAGATTGTTTTACTAATTCTGAATTATCTTGGAATAGAATTAAATTAATAAAAAACTGATGTTGTATCAAACGATGTTATTTGTGTACATATTCGACAGAATTATGAATGTATTGTATATATAGTTGTTTGTACCTAAATCACCCTCATTCGATTTGTATTCAGAGTTCGTTAACTCTGCTCTCAATACCCTAAGGCGGACACGTTCTCAAATATGTGTATGTGCTCACCTAAGTGTCGTGTTACCAAGATACCTGGAACGAACGATTATTTTCACAAAATAAACAATTACTATCAAGTAATACAAATTAATAATAATGTTTTACACCATATTATATAGTATAAAGTAGTAATACAAAAAAATGGCAATATAGCAAGCATAATCTTGAAGAACTTTGTTTTTAACCGGAACGGTGATGCCGCTCAAAGAGACACTATACATAGCCTACCAAAGCTAAAGTCTACAGAAAAATTGTAAGGCTAAGGATCCCATCAGACTTCGTAACTATATAATAATAATCATAAATGCAGTGGTACAAAAAAATAATCCCAAAGAGGGTTGATGTCAGGCAGGCGGCCGATCGTAAAAATTAAGCCAAATCATATACCACAACATGAGAAACATGTTGTACCGACCCTACTTATGTGGGATAAGGGTAAGAAGAAGAAGAAGAAAGTAGTAATACAAAGTATTCTCGATCACTTCATAGCGCTGATCATCTGCATCTTCAATGCGGCTGTCCCTTTACCATTTTCCAATCGCCTGCGAAAAAGCATTAGTGAATTATAAAAATAAATTGAATAGAAAAGTTGTTGTATTTGGTAAAGAAAGTTATTGAACTGGTCAAGAAATTTCCCTTTTCACTTAACGTTAATGTATGTATTAATGTATTACTTTCTCTTATCTTGCAGTTGAGATGTTAAAAGTATTACTTAGTCGCTATAAGTAATTATTACACGTTACTGTCATACCTGATTGATGCATGTACTACATAATTACTTTACAGTATTACATAGAACCTAGTAAGCACCTAAGTAATCACTGTCTATCCGTATATATCTTAGGGTAGTTCGTAATTTGGATATTATGGAAAAAAATCAAGATAGTCCTAAACCGATTCCAAATCTTTAAAATATCCTGCCAATTTACAGGCCGTAAATTTAATATTAACCTCCACCTACGGCGTCCGAAGTTTTAAAGAGAAATAACATGTAAAAATTTCGTTTTGTTTTTTGTGGTCTTGTAAATACGTACAGCTACAAAATATATTGTTTTTTATAGGTAATTGAACGCTCTTATATGATTTTTCGCTTAACTTATCGGATCGAAAGACATTCGGGGTCAAAGTTCACGGTATCGTTAATTTCACTATTTTTGGAACTCTGGAAATATTTCGCTATCTTTTAACTCAGCTCGTTAAAGTAGGTTGAATAATAATGCATTTTGTTATTGTTATTTAATAAACACTGTGTGTTATTGTTATTTAATAAACACTTTCTTGAAGGTTCAATCACGTTAAAACTGAATGTATCGGCGTAGGACTATGGCCATTCAATGAAGAATTTGTCGTACATGGTCCAGGGCTCCTTATTTTTTTTTATTCGATTGATCCATTGTCATTTTTATTAATTTTCAACGAAACGGGCGAGAATCGGCTAATATTTTATAAAGATGAATATATGTCAGATATAGATTGGACGTACAGTTGGATATTCATTGCCTTAACAATCTCCTTACAGTATTAAGGACGATTTAAGAAGTGATTGGTTTCTTGGAATCCAAATATATGTACTAATACCATGAAAATATTGCTATTTTCAAGTACTCACCACTGTGTAAAACTAGAGATGTTGGAAACATAAGTGTAAATTTATTTAATTTTATAACATTGTAAGGTGCATTAATTCATTGCTAAAATCGTATTCTAGTTACAAACTACGTCAGAGTGAGTTAAGCGACATCGACGTATACCATAATGGCTCATATGGTGAGTCGTAAAATTTTATAGTCGACTCTGTGCTACAGGATGTATCCCTCGGGGCAAGCCACTTCGACCTCGGATTATGCCTCTCTAGACACACTTACCCAACCCTGATTAATTTGTTTTATCTAACAAATGTTCTTAGAGCTACAGTTTGCTTGAACGCGTATAAACGATGTAGGTGATCAGGAAATTAATCTACTATTAAATCAATACACTTACGAGTTTAATCAAGGCTCATTTAAATCTTGCTTCTCTGTGTACTGCGTTTTAACTTTAAGTTTAAACTTGTATGTTAAAATAACTGAGGTCCGCAATTTCGTTCGCATAACAATGGCGTTATTTATTTTCTTCTATTGTTTTTATTAACGCAACAGACTGTGGGCTGTCTTTCATTCTTTAAATTGTATTATAGTTTTTCAATACATACTAGTCAAGTCCCACAATCTTTCCCCGTTAAGCTGCCTCTGGTCATTATATGGCTGCGGCTTAAACTTTATGGAAAAACGTAATCACATGTACCTCTATCCATTTATTTTAAGAAGTTCTCCATCTGCTAAGATAAGCCTAGTTAAAATTGGTTTAGCTGTTGTAAAGATTACTCGATTAATTCAAACAATTACACGGATTATATGATACATAGATTTACCTCCAAACAATTTTACAGTCATTAATTGTTTAAATTACAAATTTTTGAATACTTAGTTATGTGTCATCATGTTGTATTTAATAACGATGAAGAACCTTTACTTCGATATAAAAGTGTATTTCATGTAACAGAATGTTTATATAAGTGAAATACATTGGTTTATTTTGTCTGAACTATAAATATGTCTATATCCTATAGAGTTATAAGAAGTATCTCGGGACTATAAAATATTTGGATTTTGTGTAGTAAAATCCCAGTAAAAAGTAAATAAATGCAATTAAAGAGGCGAGTCCTTTCAAAAAATTTTTACTAACGAAGTCGAAAACAAATCCCATCTGGCTGTCAGACTTCACTTAAGTGGTTTAGCGCAGTCCTTAACTTTTAGTCCACAGCAGCTGTTAATTGCTTCGGAATTTGTTTTTGAGTATACATAATTGTAGCTAAATGCAGTCACGCTCTATACTCGAGTCCAACACCTGCCTGCACGTACGTATGTATATATAAGTAATATTCAAACACGTTTAGAATAAAATGAAGTATCCGGATCTACAAAAAGTATCGTTGTCGTATATATACAAAGACCTCTTAATCTTTAACTGAACTTTTATTATGATCGATAGTATCCTTCGTGGACCATGCAATCGCGTTACCTTCCGCGGATACCCTAACACCGGTGACTAACGTGGAAGGTTTTGCCATTATCAAAGGGCTGAAACCTAGGAAAATTCCCGGCCCGATGATATCTGGAACGAAGCTTTTAAACTTCTTCCCGACCACTTCATAGCGCTCTTCACCTGCATCTTCAATGCGGCTGTCCCTTTGCCATTGTGCAATCGCCTGGAAAAAAGCATTAGTGAATTATAAAAATAAATTGAATATAAAAGTTGTTGTATTTGGTAAATACGTTATTCAACTGGTCAAAGAATTTCCCTTCTCGCTTAACGTTAAGATGTATGTATATTCATACATTTTAATAATGTAATGTTGCCTAATTTATTCAAGACAATACAGTCAAAACTTTATAGAATTACTAACTATTACTTGCAGCTTCGCTCGCGTTAATATTGAATTTGATCTATCCCTCGGCAACAGTATCTACCATTTCTCGGAAGAGAAAGTACCCTATGACCTTTTCTGTATCCCTGACAATTAAAAGCAAAATTTCACGATGATCAGTTAAGTATTCAAGACGAGAAAATGTACGGAAAAACAAACACACATTCGCATTTTTAATATTAGTTATGATACTGATATGATGCCGATAGCAGCAAGTACTACTGTGTCGTTTATTATTTTACAGTATATTTCATGTACAGCGGGAAAAAAATAAGAAACACACCGCTTGCTCCACTTTTCTACGGTACGAAAACGCAACGCTGGACGCGTATTACTTATGTAAATCGTAGATATTTAAAATTTCATTAACGTTATTTTAAATGTAGTTATCGTAATAATTATTTTTTTAGCTAAGGGTCAAGTATCTAAAGAGTAAAAAGAATGTCGAAAACTAATTAGTAGTTTTAAGGGACATGCAACAACAGACTTCTATCATTTTATCCGTATATGAGAACATATTGACTTGGAATATTGCCGTTTTACGATAAATATTTACTTTCAAACGTTCCATAAAACAGACTCGTACAATAGTACCGTTCAACAGTTTATAATAAATGAGACAATTTATTTCGGAAGCGCGAACTTTTTCATTTTGTTAACTTTTTGCTCGAATCCGTAAATTCGCGAGCAAAACATTGTGATCGCTTCACGGGTCATGTTTTGATAACGCTGTGACATTGTTATCTTGTTTGATGAATGGACTTTTTGTTACAAATGGACGTTGTTATTTTTCTAGTGAACCCAGTCAGCCTGAACGTTTTTGAAAGGCGTAGGAAGCTTTGAGGGTTTTGTTTGTTTATATTTCTGATTTACAAATAAAACTTTCAAACAAATAACAATGAAAATTTATGACTAATGAATAGACTCCCTTTTTATAAACATTGCTAATTATAAGAAGTAAATCAACTTGAAAAACTCACTGAACGTTCACTGTTTTAGAGAACCGACTAATGTACCTATTATTTATTTTTGACATCAGTATTGTTGTATTTTTTATTTTATGTCAGTATTGAGATTCTCTATATTAATATGTTCTGTATATATTAAAATATTAAGAGTTAGTCCAAAGTTTGTAACTATAACATATATAAAACATAAATTATAAAATAAAACTATAAATGTCATAGTCGAAATATTTAAATTAGAAATAAATATTATAATCTTATATTTGTTATATGTGGCTTGTATGCCACGCACATTAAATGCAGTTGTTGAAATTGCAACCCCGCACTCAATACTGGCCATCTATCTTCAATTATATTAAACGACATTCACTTGTCCTAAATATTGATATTTGACAATATATATTGTTGAAGTGAAACTTCGAATGCGAGTTCCAACAAGGTTGCGTTAAACGTTTAACGCCAAGGAGGAATAGAAAGAGACGGAGCGAGAGTGAATGCGTGGCACTCGAACGCATGCACGTAGTATAACCTCATACAGGGCCAACGCGAGCGTTAGCAACGAGTAGCGTCCAATATTCCTTGATGCAGTTTTTGCAAGAAATATTGAAAAAATAGAACTCAAACATTTCGTATCTTACTTCAGTTATCATAATCCCATTGTTAGAAATTTGGATATTTTTCCACTCGAAAATGATAATTAAAAGATGCAATCAATTGTGAATTGTAAGCAATGTTAATAAAGTTTGTCTTAAAAAAACAATATGATTTCACTAAAAATCAATTTCTACCCCTTCCTATTTTCATTTCCATATTACGAAGTTTCACTTTTTCCGCGTGGAGGGACTTCACGCACTATTTTTTCCTATAAATTTTCTAGATTATCGTTTAAATATAAAAGATTATTGCTCAATTTGCGTATTCATTAAATCATTCAGGAATTACATAAATTATTTCATAAAATATCAGGTTATGATACCAGATACGTCTGAAAGTACATAGAAAAGTAATTCGACATTAAAGTGCTGCTATTCAATTTGATTCAAATTAGAAATTTACGCAACCGGCCATTAGTGGCGTGGTCGTTATCTTTCAACTTAGTGTTGAAGAAAAATACATTATAAAATGGTATCTCAAGTATCAAGGGACACGATTGAGAAACTAATTGGAAGAGAAAATTACCAGAGTTGGAAATTTGTCGTAAAAAACTATCTGGAACATGAATAATTGTGGCAGGAGATTGAACCTGACTTAGGCTCTCCCGGGGTAGTACCACCCTCTCATAGAAAACCGACGTGAAGTAACAGTGCTTTCATTGTTGCGTTTCGTTCGTTCAGTGAGAGCGCCGGAGACCCATCTCGCCTCCCCTCTCCTCTCTCCTCTCCCTCTCCCTCCTCTAACCCGTCCCCCAAAGGGTGGCAACGCACTTGCGACCCCTCTGGTGTTGTTAGTGTCCATGGACGGTGGTGCTCACTTAATATCAGGTGACACACCTGTTCGTTTGCCACCTATGATATAAAAAAAAGGTTATGTATCCGATAGTATGAAAAATATCAGCAGTCGTGACAAAATTAAGAAAGTAAGGAAGAAATTAACGTCCAATATAATATTTAATGATGGATTCCCGGAGAGTAACCTTCTTCAAGTAATAAATAAAACTACATTCATATTTTGATGTAAAAAAATCATTACAATCGTTTAACGATATGGCATTTCGTAAAAATAACGTCGAAAAGTTTCATGCGTCGTCCACAGGTCAATTTCCTCGCGTCTTTTACTTTTCGCGGGAAAAACTACTCCGGGTGAATTATTACTTTAGGTATATACGAGTAAAGTGCGCAGTAAGTCTCTATTATCTACGCCGTTAGAGTCGTGTGAATGAACGCGAGGGAACGTGGTTCGAATGTACAAACTAACTCTATTCTTCCCTTACCGCTACTATACCTAATATGTCGTTTGTTATTTCTTTATTCAGTGTTCGTTCAATCAGTTATATCGTAGTGCTTTATTTCTTTGTTCGTGGACTGAGCATATATATAAAACATTAGTGACTTAAAGAATTGTTAATATGGACACCATCGCCTTCATGCCGACATATTTTACGAATTTTCGCCTACCTATAATATTAAAAGCCCAAAATGGCTTGAAGAATAGAAGTACTTATTGTACTAGGGACACTTTAAAACAAAGAACACTTTATTCATTCTAGACTCTGAGAAGACGTTTTTTACCATTAAAACTAGCGCTTACTTCGCTAGTTTTGGAAACAAACGAAACATCGAGACAAACTATTAAGAAGTTTAATTGGCTATATTATATTTATATTTTTAGTATGTTTTTTTAATTTTTTTTTATTGTAGCACGGCAAAATGACTGCACTGTGCCTGATGGTAAGCACAGTACAGTCCAAAAACAATGGCGACCACACACACTATCCATCGCCGGTCGCCGCTGTCATACCGGTCTGCGAAGAGCTGGATATGCACAGGCTGATCCCGAAACGCGACCCACAGAAGCGAATCACTATGACGGCCTTTTTCGCCATGGCATAGCACATGGTGGTTGCGACCCAGTCGGGCTGTAACACCCTACCACCCCGCTTTCGCCATTGCCTCGTTCGTTATTCAGCAGGGTGCACCACGTGCAGATGAGGTTGGCTTGGATGTCTCAAGTCTTAGATGTTATTCGCCACCCCTTACACCTCAAATTAATTAATTAATTATACGATTGCCGTAAAATTTTTCTGCATGGACACCGTAAGTGATTTAAACGGTCGCCTCGTTGTAGCTTTTGGGTTAGAATTTCAAACAGAATAATTATTATCAAAAAATATTATCCTGAGCTTGGGGTATATATCTGTTAATTTGCATGTTAGTCAAATTCCCAGCGACAAAGAGATTGGATCCCTAGTCGGGGAGTTGTCTTAAATAACAAAGTAAGTAATTTATAGTGACCGTACAGAGAAGTAGTCCATTTACATAACCTTTCAAGAGTAAAACATAGTATTTGAACTTATTCCAAAACCTGAAGTAATTGCCTAATATACTTTCTTTTGTCTACAAAGTCTACAAAGCTGATAACTATTTATGTTAATTTTTCAAACTAAAGTTTTGACATTGATTTTTATGTTATAACTTATCAAACCATTCTGAAAGTACATGAAATTTAAAAAAAATTGAGATGGTGAAGTTAGTATTACCAAATACGTAACAATAAACGTATTACAAGCACGTAGATTTAGAATATTTTTCTCTTTACGTTTACACTTGACGGTTATTATTAAGGTAAAAAATATTCCTGGCGATATATGCCGGTTAACCGTCTATTTAAAGCATAAAGAACAGGCAGAATTGCAGAAATAACTACTTGAGAACGACAAATTTAGATTATGTACCAGATAAAACTAAACTGTATGTTCATCTTCATAGATATTGTCATAGAAGTATTCAGATATTTCTGATACAGAGGTAGCACCGTCATTGGTCTGTTAAGGTTTGGATATCATATATATCATTCAATACGAAATTGTAAATTTGAAGTTGAGCCTTAGTCATTGCTGCAATAGTTCTATTCTTGCGATATACGTAATTAAAGAACAGGTTAATGAACTGCAATTCAAACGAAATTATTTCAACACCTCACGTAGATCTTCAAGGCTGATATGACACTTTTGATCTGAACGTAAACTAACTTTAAACATTGAGTTTTAAACCATATGACCTATTCAATCTATACTAATAGTACAAAGCTGGAGGGTTTGTTTGTTTATTTGAACACGTTAATCTCAAGAAATACTGGTCCGATTTGAAAAATTCTTCCAGTGTTAGGTAGCTCATTTTTCGAGAAAGGCTATAGGCTATAATATATCACGCTAAGACCACTAAGAGCGGAGCACCAGTGAAGAATGTATGGATGAGTGCTATCGTTGCGTGTTACCCTTAGTCCAAAATAACTATACCACGAGGATGAAGTCGCGAGAACAGCTAGTAATGTAATATAATTACTTAATTATAAAGTGCACGGCAGTGGCTTCAGGTAAAGCAGTTATTGAAGTAATGTGCAGTTGAGTCTTGGTGTATGTAATTTGAGTCTACGGGCCACTACCCAGCTACCCAGTCGAAGGAACACATTCCACGAAAACCTTCTAACAACTTCTCACATTACGGTAACACATTCCGATTCCCATCAAAACTTTTGTCGTTTGCCGTTCTTCTATTGAAGTAGTGAATGTGCATTTTTATTCATAAATCACCACGACCAGGACGCGCTTGGCGTTTTTATTTCTGTGTAGCATTACAAAAACGTGTGTACAAATTTATTTCTCACTAGCCTGTGCCCGCGACTTCGTCCGCGTGGAAAAGTTAGGGCTGCTAACACTAACATGCAGTGGAAGAGTAATAAACCCAGATTTTGAAACATTCTTCATTGGTGCTCCGCTCCTATCGGTCTTAGCGTGATGATATAGCCTTCCTTGATAAATAAGCTATATAATACTGAAATAATTTTTCAAACCGGACTAGTAATTCCTGTGTAATAACCCCCTACAACGTCACAAATTCACAACGCCACAAACTCACAAACTTTACCTCATATTATTATAGATAATCACCAAAATAGTGAGTTGTAAGTTATTTAGGGATATCTTTATAAATATAGCTTTATAGAAATAGTGTTGCTATTTTTAAATAAAAACCGATGTGGTTCAAGATAATAAACACGCTAAAGGCACTGGCTCTCAAATGGGGGTACCGGAATACACCAATAGATGCTTGGCGACATATTTACCATTTGAGGATGTTAGCTAACCAGACGAGATTAGAAATAGCAGTACCCCCATGCTATAGTTTCATTACAATTTTTTTTAAACCAAAAGCTCCCACTTTTTCTATAGTATTCGAATCAACGCGGTTTCCGAACACGGTAACCAGCTACATCATCGCTTATATAAGTATAATGTAGTGGAGTTAATTCAATATGTAGAAGGTTCAAAAGTTAGATAACGCTTTATTTCTTGTTTTCCAGACGTTGTATATTGTATGGAACTTAATGTCAGTTACTTTTAACACTGCTAACTTTACTTAGTTGCGCCATGTTATTGAAGCAAACAAGCTCTTTGTTCGTTTCCCTAACGATAGTACTTCAAACATTGTACACAAAGAAGCATTATGAGTTAAAAATTAATTGAAGCCTACGAACTCGTGGGCATTGCAAGTAACATTTTTATAAATTAAGAATGGAGTATCTTAGTATACAATGTAATGTATTATTTATACTAATATTATACAGAGGTAAAATTTGTGAGTTTTGTGACCTTGTAGGGGGTAATCTCAGGAACTACTGGTCCAATATGAAAAATTCTTGCAGTTGTTATATATCTCATTTATCGAGGAAGTTTATAGGCTATATATCATCTCGCTAAGACCAATAAGAGTGGAGCACTAATGAAGAATGTTTCAAAATCGAGGACTTTTTTTCTCTTGAGAGCTTGCAGTAACTATTGCACGCAGGCGTAGTCACGGGCAGAGGCTAGTTTATTAATAACTATGAACTTTTCACAAAAACCCTACTACTTTCTGTCTCACTTGCTCTTTATATGGAGATTGTTTAACAGAATTTTTTCACTTTTCCGAATGATTTTTCAAGTACATATTTCCTACCATACAAACCTTGTCCTGACAATAATAAACATTAGAAAAAAGAGCTAGCTAAATGGCTGCAGCCGTTCTAAACATATATTACACTAATCACGTATAGTGTCAGTGTCGATGCAGTCAGGAATGGCAATAATTACTTCGTAGATACTGTCACTATTTATTTGGCCAGAGCTTCGCCTTACAATACTTGTAAGATAATGTGTAGATATCACTGACATCTTGCCTTTTAAAGGCCCATCTATATAAGTCTATCTCATATAGTATATCATCTATATAATATGGTGGCGCTAGTATCAATGTGTATCTCTAATATGATGGCGCTAGTGTCAATGTATATTTATAATATGGTGGCGCATCAATGTTCCGGTCGTGTTGTAGTCTCGTCTCTTGAATGTGATGCAGCGGCACCGGAAGTGGGCGGTAACACATATCTTCTTCTGTTCTTACATACATTCTGCAATTGATTTTTATTTATATAAACACATTATGATAAATATATTAAATTTATACATTGTGTCTGTTTACTAATAAGATATTAAATCATTTATTAACAGATAATAATTCAAACACCGCAAGATAATGTTATACCATTAGAATTTACTATTGAATACTATCATTAATATTCAAATGCACGTACATAAAGCGATTATATACTACGAATTACAGATATTATGGTTTTGTACTGTAGACACTATTCAGCTTACTCTGCTCTGTAATGTTCGCAGTAAAATTTTACGAGGAATCTTCCATAAGATTTGATTGCAATGATTATAGGTTGATGACGATTCATATTTCTTATTATATTATTATTACAAGCGACTTCTTTACCGCCAGTTATTATCATTTATGTGTGACTATAAACTTATAATAAAATAGTTAAATGTCGAATTCTGCACATTAATATATATAATCTTGTGTTACTTGACTCTATATTGTGTAATTGTAATTTTATAGAAAACCGACGTGAAGTAACAGTGCTTGCATTGTTGCATTTCGTTCGGTCAGTGAGAGCGCCGGAGGCCCACCTCCCCTCCGCTCTCCTCTCTCCCCTCCCTCTCCCGCCCCTTAACCCTTCCCCCAAAGGGTGGCAACGCACTTGCGACTCCTCTGGTGTTGTTAGTGTCCATGGATGGTGGTGATCATTTAACATCAGGTGACTCACCTGTTCGTTTGCCACTAGAACATTTAAAAAAAAAATTGTGTAAAATTGGTGGTGTTTTATGTAATATAGTTTGTTTATTGTGCATAAGTGAAGCGAATGAAAAATAATACCACGGAGCATGAATTCTGAGATGCCACAAAAATTCCATGGAAAGTTGTAACAAGGAAGCCACCGTCTTGTTGGAACATTAACATTGACATCTAACACTGACACTAACTTGTAATAATATTAACTACTCGACAATGGCAGTAATAATCTAAAAGTTCGGTTGCCAAAAATAAAGTAAAAAAAAAGCACATTTTTTCCATTATTCTGCGAGGCCAGAACGCATATATAACTTATACAAGTTGTTAGATATAATAAAAGTACTATGTATACTAATTTGATTAAGTCCGGTGAAGCTGTGAAGACCCTGCCGGGTCAATAGCGTAGTCAGATCGAGAAAAAAAGAAAAATACTAATTTGATATCAACAAATTTAAAATGATTTTTCTAGTCTAGACTCTATATATATAATAAAAATGCAGTGTCTGTATGTAATATCAAAATACATTTTTTACTGATTGGGTACGAAAGTATACACGATACTGATAACAAAAATGCAAAAAATTTTAAATTTTTGTCGGTCTATCTGTCTGTCTGTTTGTTCCGGGTAATCTCCGCAACGGCTGGACCGATTTTGACGGGAATTTCACTGACAAATAACTAAAATTACAGCGAGTTACCTAGGCTACTCTAAATTAGGCTAGCTATTAACTGCGGCTTCGTCAGCAATGCTATCTCCCAAATGGTTGAACCGATTTTCACGGAACTTTCACCAGCACATAGCGGACATTATAACCAGTAATTTAGTCTATTTTAATTTACTAGCTACTAACCGTGGCTTCGCCCGCAGTGCTATCTCCAAAACGGTCAGACCGATCGTCACGAGACTTTCACCGGCAGATAGCTGACTTTACAAAAAGTCATTTAGGCAATTTTAGTTTATACTAGGTGTTAACCGTGGCTTCGCCCACAGTACTTTCTCCAAAATGGTTATACCGATCTTCACGGAACTTTCACTGGCAGATAGCGGACCATATAAAAAGTATTTTAATTTAGACTAACAGTTACCCGCGACTTTGTCTGCATGAAATTTACCAAGATTTCAACTCATTCTTTATTTTAATGAGAGAAATAAATATTAGCTTATTGTTTACAATTCGACAGTATAATTATTAATAATTTTAATGATACAGAGGTATTCTTGATAAGATCTTAGATTATAAATGTATTACGTAAAGGGTTCCATAACACAATTTCTTGCGGAACAGATAAGCGTTAATTTTTTGTATAGTCACGAAATCTTAATTATAATAATGGCAATGTATATTAAATGTAACGTAAATGTAAATATTTATAATAATATTTTAAGTCATTATTCCATTAGTTCCTTATACAGTGTAAGTGAGCACTGAGGTAGTTATATTGTGGGTTATGGTTCCAGATATGTTGCTGATGACAAATCTCATTTGGCTCGCTGTTAGTATTTATAAATCTAATGTACACGTTACACATGTAACGTAACATTACTTTTAGTAGCGTGCGCGTCATACAACAATTGTCTTTAAAGATCATTTCTATAATTATTGTACATAGTCTCACAATTTTATAATTCTTTAATATGATTTAAAAAAACGCGTGTGGAGTCGTAATAAAAAAGACAACGCGGCACGTTGATGTTCAACTGAAAATTATACGAATGTTACGTACAATTCTCATGTATATTATTTTTGTTTAGTCTATAATATGGTTGTTGTGTAAACCAATGTGGAGAGGTCGAAACCAATTCAATTATACTTCTCGATTGTGTATATAAATTGTGTGGAAGCGAAATGAGAAGTAAATCTGTTTTAAACCGCAGCAGACGGAGGCCAGAACGCGCAGAGCTCTCGATCCGTCACGCGTCGCGCAAACTTAATCCTTCATCAAATCCAGATTAATTAAACTGGAGCCGCCCACGATGCCTCCCGAGCCGCTTACGCACATCACATATGCCATCTGTATATATATACGTATAGACGCGTATTGCACCATTCTACTTAAGGTGCATTATTTCTAAAATACATTGTTTTAAACACTGTTTCTGAAGATCTTCAAATCTCAATCTAAATACTTAAATAATTATAAGTGTTGGGTATTTAAAGTAATTTCTCGAATTCATAAAATGTGTTAAAGACTACGTGATGAAAAAAAATCACTTTAATATATGTTTTTTTTTTATGTTTATACTAAAACTAGCGGGACCGGCAGACGTTGTGTAACCCTCGTAATAAAAAAACCTGACAAATGATTTTTTTATTGTAGCACAGCAAAATGACTACACGGTGCCTGATGGTAAGCACAGTACAATCCAAAAACAATGGCGACCACCGAGTGACACACTATCCTTTACCGGTCGCCGCTGTCATGACGGCCTGCGAAATGCTGGATATGCTCAGGCTGGTCCCGAAACGCAACACGCAGTAGCAGATCGCCATGACGGGCTTTTTCGCCATGGACATGGTGGTTGCGACCCAGTCAGGCTCTAAGACCCTACCACCCCGCAAATACTTAAACCATCCCCATGAACCACTTTAGTTACTGGCAAAAGCTGCATGTAAATCCGTTCAGTAGTTTTTGAGTTTATTGCGAACACACAGACAGACAGACAGAAGTGGCAGAGGACTTTGTTTTATAATATGTAGTAATTAACTAGGATATACTAGGAATATACTATATATATAGAATATACTAGGAAATCTATTTAGTCTAGAACTTACTAACTTATTATTAATGTTATTCGCGTCCGCAGAAAGTGTACCTCCCATTCCTCTGCACGTGCTCTCCGGGTGGTGCTAAACAGTATCTAACAAATTTTTGGTCGTCGCACTGTTCCATATAAATTGAACATTGCAGCGACAAATAGAGTAACCAATCAATCGACTTTTTTTCTTTTTTTTTTTCTTCTTTTATCGAACTGACTACGCTATTGACCAAGCAAGGTCTTAACAGCTTCACCGGACAACTAAGGCGAGCGCTTAAGGCACTCAGCCAATTTTGAATCAATCGACGATAGTAAAAGAGTAAAGAGTACTCTAGTCCTACAATTACATAAATAAAGTTATCGATAATTAATTTTTATAGTGAGTATTTACATATCTTTCTTTATATATCAATTTCTTCTGTACGTGTGTATGTTACTGAACTCCACCAAAACGGCTGGACCGATTTTGTTGAAATTTTGTGTGCGTATTCGAGTGGATCCGAGAATGGTTTAGATTTAGACAATTGGACCCGGTGGGTGGCGCTGCGGTTGAATTTCTTATTTTATTATCAAGGTATGACAATGTCCGCCGGGCCCGCTAGTTTCATATAGTTTTTTATTTTAAAGGCTTACACTTTATTACACTCGTTGTATGTAATTTGTTAGTACTCGACGCTTGCAAATAATCTAACCCTTATAAATATTAAACCTAACACTACTGCAGACGAAAATTATGAATCATTCTGTTGAGTGAGTAATGCAATCAAAACTTTTGATGAATTTCGTCAAAAATGTCTTTGTTTCCCTTTTTCGTCAAAGTTAAATAATAAAATTTACTGCAGACCTTGCTTTGTTCAGTAAAAAGTTTCTGTAAGACAAAGTATATTTTGTATTTTAATGATTAGCTATCTCTTATATTGCATTAGTACCCTAAAGGTCATTGACCATATATATCATATATAAAAAAAATAATAATATTAGGACACCATTTCATATACGGGCAATTACTTCCAAAGTAATATAGGTTGTATTATTTGAAATAAATAGCTGATATACTAAACATATGTGCACATTTAACACCTAGATACAAAACTGACAATTATGGTTATACGTTCTCGTTATGTTCGTTATGTGCGGAAAGCAAACACGCGACCTCACGAATTAATAGTTTTTTTTTTGGGAAAACTTAAACCTAATACTAATGAATTTGTTTTTTGTCATAGCAGGCAAACAAACAGTTGGGTCACCTGATGTTAAGTGATCACCACCATCCATAGACACTAACAACACCAGGGGAATCGAAAGTCCGTTGCCAGCCTAAGTTTGAGGGAAGGGAAGGGAGGGGTAGAGAAGAGGGAAGGGGAGGGGAGGTGGGCCTCCGGCGCTCTCACTGACCGAACGAAACGCAACAATGCAAGCACTGTTACTTCACGTCGGTTTTTTATGAGAGGGTAGTACTACCCCGGACGAGCCGACCCATTCATGCTGAAACCAGTAATAGCTTCAGCGTGGCTCTACCACCATAAAAATAAAAAACAAGTAACATAAAAAGGGCAACTACAAATTTTCACTTATATGGAGAAATATAAATAAACAAAGAAAAAGACGGCAATGAATCAAAACAGAATTATTAGATACACAGCGTTAGTAATAATTTAAAAAAAAGTATCTAGACAAACATTATCTATAACATGGTACGTTAGTTGAAAATAAATCTAGATTATTGCCTAAGGAATTAAAATATTTACATGCTCGGATCAGAAAGACATATTGTCGATATGTTATCCTTACAAGTGGTACATGTAAAAGTTTCGGTTTTCTTGACGTACTTTGTGGGTACACATAACTTTGGATAACAATTCCTGACAGTCTACAATTCCATTGGCTACAGTACTGAAATAAATTAAATCGACTATTTTACGTCATTCATAGCGTGGCAAATGGAAATGTTTACAACAGCAACAACTCCATATAATCAGTTTTTTTTATAGTAGCACAGCAAAATGACTGCACTGTGCCTGATGGTAAGCGCAGTACAATCCAAAAACAATGGCGACCACCGAGTGACACACGATCTATCGCCGGGCACCGCTGTCATGCCGGCCTGCGAAAAGCTGGATATGCACAGGCTGATCCCGAAACGTGACCCGCAAAAGCGAATCACTATGTCGGGCTTTTTCGCCATATACATGGTGGTTGCGACCCAGTCAGGTTGTAAAACCCTACCACGCTTTCGCCGTTGCCTCGTTCGTTATTCAGCAGGGTGCACCACGTGCAGGTGAGGTTGGCTTGGATGTCTCAAGTCTTAGATGTTATTTGACACCCCTTACACCTCTTACAGTTAAGTAATAGAATGTTCTAAATTGCAAATATCGAAGGAAATATCGGTAAATGTGTTTAAAAATTCATGTTTGTAATTGTAAAAGCCCTTAAGATTAATTCCATGTTATTGAATATTTACCATTACCCGTTTGTTGATTTATTAGATACTGTGCAATGCAATACGAACGTGCGAGCGGACGCGGACGTCGCGTCACCGGAAACAAGTCACAGATCCTTCGTAACGGACCAAACCCCGGTTTTCATACGTCGCGGGGCTCATCCACGGATCAACATGAAGAATTTATTGCGAATGTTTATGCGATGAACATAATAAATGGATCGAATGGAAATGGACTTATTTTGCTATTTCGTAACTATATGGACATGTATTACAGATTTTGTAGAGTGTTTTTTTATTTTAGCACGGCAAAGTGACTGTACTATACCTGATGGTAAACACAGTACAATCCAAAAACAACGGCGACCACCGAGAGACACACTATCCATCGCCGATCGGCGCTGTCATGCCGGCCTGCGAAAAGCTGGATATGCACAGGCTGATCCCGAAACGCGACCTGCAGAAGCGAATCACTATGACGGGCTGTTTCGCCATATACATAGTGATTGCGACCCAGTCAGGCTGAAAAACCCTACCACCCCGCAAAAGTCCGAGACCAGGTGAATTGCTACTTATGAGGCCTATGTTGAAACTCTCAAAGCTTATGTTGCAAATCACACCGTAAAGACTGTCTTACAATACAAAATTGAGATCATTTTCTAAACTATTTTGTTCCTTAAATTATGCCTTAAAATTTCAACAAAAGTCATATTAAACTAGCTATAAATTAGAACCTCAAAAGATAAGTTTATACTTTGTTCTCACAAAGCGATTCTATTGTAGGCCGTAAATAAAATCCGTAAAATAATAAAATGAAATAGAGTGATCATAACATCAAATCTAAAACGTTTTATAAAATTATAAAATGTCTACTCAAGTGAATCGAAATGGCTTATTCTTAAATAAATAATTGTTGACCATTTGACAGTGTTAAGTATATGAAAAAGTATATTATACTTTACTTCAATGGATAAATTAATTAATACATTTCATAATACTAGTCTTTTTTTATATCATAGGAGGCAAACGAACAGGTGGGTCACCTGATGTTAAGTGATCACCACCGTCCATAGACACTTGCAACACCAGAGGAGTTGCAGACCAGTGGAGTTGGGTATCCGGCGCTCTCACTGACCGAACGAAACGCAACAATGCAAGCACTGTTACTTCACGTCGGTTTTCTCTGAGAGGGTGGTACTACCCCGGCCGAGCCGACCCATCCATGCTAAAACCACTAATAGCTTCAGTGTGGCTCTACTACCTACAATAAATAAAAAACAACCTACAAATAAATATTATATCTGTATATAATTGACATATAAAATTAAAAAAACGCAAAAAGGGAATGCTGTTCAGTCAGCGTTTACTTTTATAGAATATCGCTTAGATTAATAGCTTGTTCAAAAAGAGCCTAGAAATACAAGCCCATTTTACCAACATCAACAATATTTTCATATAATGTTCTCCAGGACAATAAAGACTCGCTGATTTATATTATTTTCATGATAAAATAACGACTTAGAATCTTTTGGTAAGTGTATTACAATTTTTTATTGATATTATAAGAGTTACTCACAAAATATGCTTTGTGTTCACTTTTATCGAAGCGTTTTTTTATGTTACAAAGTATAATAGTCAATAGGTACGTAAGCCACTTCAAATTAAGTGGTTACTACAGATTTCAAACTATGTGTACTAAGACTCAGTAGCAACCCATTGCTCAGCCCTTATCGAACTGAACTAGTTTAGAAAAATTATCCAACACAAAATACATATAAGAGTTGTCGAGATATGTATGCTTGTGTAGGGTTTTATTATATAATTCACAATGTTACAATAATACATTCGTAATACGTCCTCTTATTGAGGCAGCGCGGCTGGATTGATTCAGATTTCGGCGCGCGCGACGTGCGGGTGTTGCCTCCGTGCGGGGGTGCGCGGCGCTCACGCGTATCGCGGTGGCTGGCACAGCCCGGTACCGTTTGCCGGCTAACTTCTTTCAACATCCGACACAATGACGCGACGGGGTGGCGATATTATTATAAATAATCGTTGCCACACTTGGTACACATATATTTTTCAATAACTCATTTAAGTATGAATATGTAGCTTAACTTAGGTTAGTTCAGATAGGTCGCGAATTGCATCTATCAAGCAACAGCCCAAGCCGAGGTGTGCCGTGCACCCTTGAACTAGTTGCCTAAATAAAATCGGCTGAGTGCCTTAAGCGCTCGCCTTAGTAGTCCGGTGAAGCTGTTAAGACTTTGCACGGTCAATAGCGTAGTCAGATCGCCAAAGAAAAATGGACATTGCTTAGGCTAGTGATAGAAAGTTTACACAGACTTTTTACCACATTCTACTCGTCTAGATTTTTTATAATACATAGCGTCCAATGTCCTAATATCATTTACGTTATAACATTTTGTTCCTAAGATGGAACGACCAGAATGAATTAATATTTTACAGTAAGTAATACATTCTTTTTTTTAATACATTATAGGTTTTACCGTTTGACCGCAATCTCACAATGGCAATGTAGTTCAAAATAGTAAACAAGCTAAACGTATAGAAATACCAGGCTCGCAAGTGTATTTCATCATCATCATCATCGATCTGTATGAGACCCACTACAGGGCCATAAGCCTCTTCCCGAAGGAAGGTATGGACGTAACCACCACGCCAGCCCACAACGTATTGGCGATTTGAAACTCTGAGGAATCCACAGTTCTGTATTTTTTCCCACATATAGTAGTACTACAGGAACATTTCTCAGGTTCAGGTTTCCTCACGATGTGATCACCGCCGTCCATAGACACTAGCTACACCGAGAGAGCCGCCAGTGCGAAAGTGGGGGGTGGTCCTCCGGCGCTGTCACTGACCGAACGAAACGCAACAATGCAAGCAATGTTACTTTACGTCGGTTTGCTGTGAAAGGGAGGTACTACCCCGGGCGAGTCGACCTGTTCATGCTAACACCAGTAATAGTTTCAGCGTGGTTCTACCACCTAGCAAATGAGTCTGCTTAAAAACTTGATACAAAAAAAGTGAGGTTGCGGTAAATAGATTAACAGAACACGTTCATCATAACATAAACTAGAGTTGAATAAGAAATTCAAAATTATAACTTAGTGCCATCTATGAGATATTTATAAAAGTCAGTCCTGCCGTTTTCTGTCAACAAAATAATTTAAAGCGCCATCTGTTCGAAACTAATGAAACTTATAATTAATAACAATAATCAACATTGACAATTATTTATGTACTAATGTATGCGATCGGGCGAGTCAACATCGATCTGATGATGCTCCGTGGTGGAGCGAAACACGTGTTATCGATTGTCGCGTGATTACACGTCAATCTGCAACATGTTTTAATTATTAATTTATAATTATTATATTTATATTAATTAATTATATATTGTATTCAGTCAGTTCAGTATTCAATCAATTCCAGGCGGAAGTGCAGAGTAGCGTCCACTATAATATTATACATAAATGCCAACTGACTTGTTACAATGACAGTCATTCTTATTAACTTAATCTTGGAATGCAAATACGAAATATATTCGTCGAAATGTCGAGTTAAGGTTAAATAAGCGCTAACATTCGCGCTCCGTGATACCGACAGGCAAAGTTCGGTTTAGAATTTGAAGGCTTTGCATGTTCAAATAATCTCTCAAACTTTCACACTGTCTCCCTTTGTGTTTTCGAAATTTTCATACATTTTGCGACAATCCTTTTTCATTTCTTTTATATATAAATGGCTGACAATGTATACACGAAAACTAAGTATTTTTTAGCAGACAGCACTGAAGCGACAATAAAAAGTGAACATGTTTTGAAATGGGCACAATATATACAGGTTATATATCACTCCTATTAATATTATAGTCCTTATCCTTACTAATATAATAAATGCAAAGGTGAGTTTGTTTGCTTGATACGCTATCATTACGTAACTACGTAACCGTTTATAAACAAAATTTTGCAAGCACATTGCAGGACATAAGATAGGTATCATTATCAGGTAGGTATATTATCAGGCTTTCATCCGGGATAATAATTAATGTTCCAGCAGCATAGATTAAATCTACATCAACGCAACTAAAGCCGAGTGCAAAAGTTAGTCTACTATAAATATTAAAAATAAACGTAAATAAAATGAATTGTTTCATACATTTCGATCTAAAACATGTAATGAACAGAACAATGTAAGTTTATACTTACATATATAGTAATACTAGGTTTTGATCACGACTTCGCTTAATGTAGATTGGATCTATGCCTCGTAAACAGTATCTTTTTACTAGGTGAAATGTACCTCAAGTTTCTGTACTCGTTACAACGTGTATCAAAAATTACATTATAATGGAATAGTTAGGGCATGAAAGCATAACAAACAAACTCACTTTCGCATTTATAATATTACTAATTATAGTCATAAGTATGCAAATTATCAACGATAATACTCAGAAGATTTTTGTGTGCATAAAAATAATAGGATGAATATAACACAAACAAAGTTCAAACACATCTAAAAGGATTTCAGAGCAAACAATGTCGAATCAACACGATGGATTTATCTGAAGGGAAATCTTTTCAGCGGAAAGCAAACACGTCTCCAGCATAAGACTACTGAGGGATGAGTGATTCACTCAGTTAGAAAATGTTAGTTGATTTTTGAATCTTCTATTTGAGTGCTCACTTTAACTCGACGATGTGGACCGGCTCGCATTAAATTAAATCGAGATATTCTCCAGTTACCAACAAGTTTTCAAGGAATTTCAAATATTTAGAATCATAATATATATACGTATATACAATGAATGAATATATAATATAATATATTGGCATAGAACTATGACTATTCGGTACGGAAGTTTTCGTAGATGGTTCTACTATTTTTAAACTCGATTGACCATCTCTTTAATGCCCAACGAAATGTAATGAACATTTGTATTCATTATTTTACATAATTACTTTAATCCCGAATTAAAATATATTTCTACTAACTGTAACGTTATTTTGACGGATAATAATCAAATGGTAATTCTATCTGACATGATCCCAACCACCATATACATAATATAATGTTAGGAACAGCGAGCCATATGTAGATCATTTAGTGCAACTTGATAATTGTAAGTTAGACGGGAATTATAAGAAATCATATTGTGTTAGGAATAAGTTTTTATATAAAAGAATGTTGACGTCGCTAGAAATGGAATGGGGCAAATAATATATGGTTCGCGACACTTGGAATATACAAAATATAGCACGGTGCCTATACGAAAGATTTTGTATCCGCTAGCGGGAACATATAGTCGTTTGAGCTGTTTGGTTATAGAAAGGTATGGTGAGAATCGCATCTTGGGAGAACTCAGCTTGGTCGAAGCGGCACACATGTAGAAAATGCGACATAAACGCGGAGCGCATTTATTGGTGGACTGTAACGACGAGGGCCGTTGATAAGATGCGCTAACGAACTCCTAAAAACAGTCACACAAAAGATATCAACAGAAACAGTTTCGACAGAAACAAATCGAAAGACTGTACAAGATAGGAGGTACATAACGATTAATACATAGCAAGCAACGGGTAGTCAATCTACGTGCTAAAATACAATTCTGCAAGCAAGGAGTCATCGAGTCACAGTAATAAAATGTATTATACAATAGAATGAGTTGAAATATTATGGATAGAGCTGCTTTACAACCACCTCAATTTATTCGCAATAAGTAAGGTCCGAAATAATGGCACGTTAAGACACATCGTGGTCCAGGATTTTCCGAACAAACAATTAACCAGGGTAGTATAGATCTGTACTCAGTTTGGCCACGACCACTATACATACAATGATACCACTTTCTCAGTGAATCTCTATTGGTTTGTCATGGTTCATGCAGCGACGACTGATGATGGGTTGCAGATCTTTCGGTGGCGGCCATTCTTCTAGGATTTAACTATGCTTACTATCAGGTGCAGTGCCGTCACTTTATCGTGCGATTAATATAAATATACTAATCAACCTAACATAGGCATTTACTATAAGTTCTATCTCTCTCTCTCTCTCTCTTGGGATCCTATGCCCCCAAACTGTCGGGGCAGAGGGCAGACACATTGCTTCTCCATTTCGATCTGTCGATGGCTTGACGCTTCACCTCACTCCAAGCAAGCCCTATTTTCGCACACTCTGCAAGCACAGATCTTTGCCAGGTTTGTCTAGGTCGCCCACGTTTCTGCTTGCCTTGGGAATTCCAGTCCAATGCCTGATTAGAGATATGGCTGTTGTTCCTTCGCAAAGTCTGGCCGATCCAGGTCCATTTTCGACGTTGTTCTAACGTAAGTTCTATACTTATTCTAAATTGAATAAAGTACTAAAATAATGAAATTAAGTCTTAATTGTATAAAGAAGTTGATAATAATCACTTATGAAACAATTATTTCATGCTGGTACAGTATACATACAATAAACTTCTGTAGAAAAAAATCCTCTAATTGAAATAAGGGCAATTCCTGCAGTTAGCGAGAACTTTATTTAATGTTATTATCGTAGAATTTATGGTTAAAACTTTGTAGTATCGCGACTTCGGATCTTCACAATTGAATAAACTGGCAATGATTATGAAAAATCATTTTTTAGATGAGAACTTTATGCTAAAAGTTGTTCATATAATTTTAGTACTTAAATATTCCTGCTTGCTTCGGTATTATCGATTTAATGCGTAGATTTCGTATGTAGAGAGAAATATCAAAATGTTTTATAAGATCCATACTGCAAAGAGTCTATCTTTTCACAGCCAAAAATACTATTTATGTTCCTAATGTTTTAGGTTCTCTTTAAAGATTTTCACATTTTGTACATATCAATCATAAAACAAAAAACTAAAAACCTTATGAACGGCAAAATTTGGACTTCGTTCTCGGTGTATAAAAGCAAAGACTCGTTTTTAAATTCAAATTTATTATTATGACACTTATTTGGTTATCAAATCAAACAAAGAAATCTTATATACTCGTATATTGCTGTCAAAGACAAGATGATATTATGGTATAGTGGTATTCTTTTTCTTTCTTTAACCTATTAACATCCACTAAAACATTCGAGAATGGCCGAGTGTCCGAGTTGACCGCCGGCAGATATCCTAAAGATTGAGGCAGGAATCCCCAAATTGAAGTGAAGTTTTCTCATTAATTTGATTACGTCGATCCCGGAGCTCGACCCGTGTCACAAGTTACTTCATTAGTTACGCAACTTGCTGAAAGTAATCCTAGCGAATTACGTTCTGGAAGACACGAATCGCCTAAATTATACTTCTATCTACGAGCGTTTACGCTACTTTTGATTGACCTAAATAATGTATGTATATTTAAGCGAGTTCGAACTAGTATAAAACTTGAGGATTTATTCGAGAAGTTAGCGACACTGGTAACGAAAGAAAATAGAGGCATTTGCGTCTTTTGCGATTATAAGTGGAAGTTTCATTTTTAGTAAATGCATGTTTATAATACGATAAATATGCAATGGAATATTTATATTTAACGATGTTCTCAATGTTCACTATAAGCTATAAAGCACAGTGTCACTTTTTATATTTTTATATTTGGAACTACTCTAAACCGACTTAGATAAGTTGAAAATAATTACGTATCAGGTATAACCGTTATATTGAGGGTTGACCATACAACTAAACTGCGCTCCATTCATAGTGGGAGTTCCGATCGGGCCGTCAATGGGAATGGTTGTCCGCTTTGCTGCGCGATACTCGTGATTTAGTGACGTCAGTTATTACTTCGTGAGCGTTCGTTTTCATTGTTCCGATCCGACACACCTGCGTTCTGTTTCTTGGAATTGAGTGAGACCCTTCCTTTGTATTTATTTATTGCCTTGTTTATTTCTTGGTATACTTAATTGTTTACTTAGTTATTTATCTATTTATTTACGTATTTCTTTAATCCTTCAGTCATTTCTTTATATATTTATTTACTTTTCAATTATTTATTTAATTATCTATTTATTTATTTGTTGTCTATTTACACATTTTATTTACTTGTCTCGCGGCCGTATTTCTTGTATTATTTTCGTCTTTTGTTTCAATTTAAACAACTCTATTAATCCGGACTCGATATAGTCCCATAACTTACGTTTGGCGTGCCCCCCTGCCCCTCAGGCAGGGAGGTTGTTTCGCGGCCCCCTCCCCCCTCAGGTCACCGGGATGGCCGATTTAGAACATGCTGCTAGGTTCCGCGATTACCTGCTTCAGCAGGGTCCGAACGTGGACGTCGCGACCGCGTACGCTAACTTTGCTGCGTTGTTCTCCGAGAACACGCATTACGTCTCTCGCGTCGCGACCGCTAACTCTTTCGCGGCCCTCTCGCCGCAATCCGCTTTGAACGACGTAGATAGAGGGATTTCACAAATCCCCATACCGAGCTCCAGCTCGGAGGCCGGCTCCGATATGGAGCTCGACGTGGCGGCGTCCGACGAGCTGCCCGCGACCGCGACCTCCGAAATAATCGCGACCCCCGCGCCCTCAGCGCACTCCGCGCCTTCTGCGCACGTAGACGACGGTTTTAAAACCGTCACCTATCAAAAACGCCGCGGATCGCGTTCTTCAGACTCCGACCAGGGCTCCGCACGCCCGGTCGAGAAATGCGCCAATATAGATGGCGTTCGGGTGCCGGCTATACCGGCAAACGTAAGACCGCGGGCGAGCAAGCCCAATTCTTCCTCTGTCTCGCTCTCTCAGACAGATGCATCGGGTTCCGTAGCGGCTAAGAAGCCCCGCCCACCTCCCCCTGTAACGATTCAAGATAAGTCCCAGTGGACCTCTATCTCGAATAAGCTCAAAGTTTTGAAAATTAATTACACGTCCGCCCTTAGCACTCCGGCGGGCATTCAAGTTAAGTGTCCCACCATAAGCGACCACCGTGCGCTAACTAAGTTCCTTAGGGAATCGAAGTTAGCTTTTTTCACTTTCGCATTAGAGGAGGAACGACTCCTTCGCGTAGTACTTCGTCGCGTCCCGGCTGAGATCTCAGTCGACGACGTCAACGCCTCCCTTAAGGAGAAAAATCTGCCGATTCGGGAGGTACATAGGATGTACCACCCACGCACCCGCGCCCCTTACAACATGGTTCTAGTCCTCCTTGACCGTACCTTAGAGGGTAAGGCTATCTTTAGCCTCACCTCAGTCTGTGGTCTCAGCGGCATCACCGTGGAGCCGCCACGAAAAACTCATACCCCGTCGCAGTGTCATAACTGCCAAAGTTATGGCCACTCGGCGAGGAATTGCCATCTCCGCCCCAGGTGCGTTAAGTGCCTAGGGGATCATGCCACTAAGGAGTGCGTGCGCACTCCCGACACCCCAGAACCTCCCAGCTGCGTGTTGTGCGGTAACGCGGGCCACCCCGCGAACTATCGCGGCTGTCCCCGCGCACCGCGAACACAACGCCCTCGCCAGGCGCGACAGGCACCTAGGGCACCGGTGCGCGCCGCCCGCCCTCCGCCTCCGCCTCTCATGTCCGTGGAGGCCTTCCCTGGCCTGCCGGGTGCCTCTCGCGCCCCGGCAGCGCCCGCGTCCACTCCGCGCGCGCCACCCTCTGTGCCGCGCGCACCAAAACCCGGGCGGGCCCCTCTGGCCCCCTGGGCTCCCCGGCCTCAGGCTCCTAAGCCTCAGGCTCCTATCCCGCAGGCACGGCCGACACGCGCCGCGCCCGCCTTCTCTATGGGGCTCACCGGAGAGAGCTGGCTTTTCCAGCTATTCCGGGAGCACGATCTACAAGAAGTTTTAAACTTCAACGCGGCCCTCCAGGCCGAGGAGGATTTGGGCAAGCTCAACGTGCTCGCGCAATACCCGAGTATTGCTGCGAGCTTACACCGTATCGTTCGTTCCCAGAATTTAAACTCAATTAATTAAAATTCACGGCTATGAATAGGATAAAACCGCGCGGTCTATCTCTTTCGTTTTTTAACGCGAGATCTCTTAGGACACAGCGCGATTTAGTAGCTGCCTTTTTACGCGATAGACAGATTGACGTTCTCCTCGTCCAGGAGACGCTTTTAAAACCGAAAATGCGCAATCCCAGAATCGCGAACTACAACATAGTTAGAAATGACCGTGTCACCCGCGGGGGCGGCACCTTAATTTACTATAGGCGTTCGTTATATTGCATGCCGATAGATCCGCCCGTTCTAACCAATATGGAAGTATCAGTATGTACGTTAGGTATGACCGGTCATCCGTCCATTGTATTAGTGTCCGCGTACCTCTCGCCGAACAAAGAGTTGTTACAAACAGATTTACGAGCGCTGCTCAACTTAGGAGATTCAGTTATTATAGCGGGGGACCTCCATCGCCGGTCGCCGCTGTCATGCCGGCCTGCGTAAGTATCTCTTCACGTTGCGTTTGATTTTTTTTTTTTTTTCGAACTGACTACGCTATTGTCCAAGCAAGGTCTTAATAGCTTCACCGGACTACTAAGGCGAGCGCTTAAGGCCCTCAGCCGATTTTACTTTGACAACTAGCTCAAGGGTGCGCGGCACACCTCGGCTTTGGCTGTTGCCTGATACATGCAATTCGCGACCTATCGGAGCTAAGCTAACTATTCATACATATATGAGTTATTGAAACATATACGTGTACCAAGCATACATGCTTCAACAACTCTTATATATATTTCGTTTCGGATAATTTTCTAAACTATTTCAGTTTGATAAGGGAAAAAATAAAACCCTTCCGCTTGCATGTGTAAGCGTGTACGTGTGTGGATGTGATATGTGTAATGTGTCGCAGTGATGTAATATTTTGTGTCACTGTATCGCGCGAGCAGCGTACTCAAGGGCTCCACGCTGAGGGAACGGACCTAGGCTTGAGCTGCTGCCGAGGGGGGCCTAGTCTGGTGTGCGGGAGCGAAATTTACCCCCAGACCACGGCGGCGTGATCTGTGGTTACGCGGGCGTGGGCGTGAGCACGCTCTGTTTGGAGAGACAGGCTGGTACTGATCGTTCACTGCCGTTATTTCATCGGGAGGGTCGGTAAAAATATGTCGCGGACGTCTTTTACCCCCAGCAATTCGCAGTCCGAGCCCCGCGAAATGGGGCTCGAACCGCCAGCGCCCGTCCAGGGTGAGGCCCAGATAACTTCGCGACCTATCTGAGCTAACCTAAGCTAAGCTAACTATTCATACATATACGAGTTGTTGAAACATATATGTGTACCAAGCATACATACCTCAACAACTCCTATATATATTTCGTATCGGATAATATTCTAAACTATTTCAGTTTGATAAGGGAAAAAAATAAAACCCTTCCACCTGCATGTGTAAGCGTGTATGCGTGCACGTGTGTGTGGAGGTGATATCCTTGAGCTAGTTGTCAAAGTAAAATCGGCTGAGTGCCTTAAGCGCTCGCCTTAGTAGTCCGGTGAAGCTGTTAAGACCTTGCTTGGTCAATAGCGTAGTCAGTTCGAAAAAAAAAAAAAAAAAAAAAAAAAAAACCATTCATAGTTGGGTTTTTCTTGGTAACCGTACTTGGTAAACCGAACGTACTATATACGTATCAAGTTAAAGTATACTACACTATACTATACTTCATCCTTCTTTAGCATACTTTCTAACCTTGTTTTATATATTAACTAGTGGCCCCGGCGGCTGTTGTCCTACCTTGATAATAAAAAAAAAAACATAAAAGTCTATCAGGTCCAATTATGGATGTAAACCATTCTTAAATCCACCTGAACACACATAATTTATCATATTATTTTTTTATAAAAATCTGTTCAGTCTATTAGGAGGAGTGCATTCAAATACCCAAGGACAGAAGAAGTATATATATTAAGATTGTTCCGCTCCTAAGAGTCTTACCATGATATTAGTTACCTTATACACCTATAATTTTCCTCAGTAAAATTGTAAACCCATTAAGCAAATAATAAAAAACTTGTTAGCATTATACCGTTAGTACATTAACAGTACATTATTGTAATGCACATTACAATGGTACATTACAGTAACATTAAAACAAAAGCCCTTTTTAATATTTGAATGATATAAACAGAATGTAGGTACGATTTACTTTTGAAACTGCAATTTGTTTTCCTGATATCACAAATTATATTGTGTTTCGACCAAACACATTATGATAATATGCAAACGAGACGATTCATAAAATTAGACTTTAAAATCAGAGCTCCGTTTCCGAGGTGTTTTTGTCTCGGGAGTGCGCGACATGGCGCACATAAGTTACCCAGAATTATTTATGTTTTCTGATGCCACCTACAGGCTTACGGTCATATTTACCACCGACACATCTCCTTTACTGCACTCTCCTATTTGCATGTTACATTCGTTCTATTTGTATTTCTATAAAGTACATATATTGTTTTTATTTATTTATAGTAGCACGGCTAAATTACTGCACAGTGCCTGATGGTAAGCACAGTACAATCCAAAAACAATAGCGACCACCGAGTGACACACTACCCATCGCCGGTCGCCGCTGTCTTGCCGGCCTGCTGCAAGGCTGGATATGCACAGGCTGACCCCGAAACGCGACCCGCAAAAGCGAATCACTATGACGGGATTTTTCGCCATATACATGGTGGTTGCGACCCAATCAGGTTGTAAAAGCCTACCACCCTTCAGCAGGGTGAATCACGTGCAGGTGAGGTTGGCTTGGATGTCTCAAGTCTTAGATGTTATTTGACATCCCTTACACCCCATATTTATGTAATGTAACATTTATCTTTTTTACAATCACGAAGAGACTGCAAATCACTTATCATATATGTGGGCTGTTATGACACTCTTATCATAATAAATGCAAATGTGAGCCTGTTTGTTTTTTACGCTTTAACACTTTAACTATTTAACCAATAATCATGGCATTTGATATACACATATTTTCAGAGTTACAAAAAAGAACATACGGTACCTTTCATCCTAAAACAAGGTATATTTTCGAGAAATAGGTCAAATCTACATTGACGCGAGGGATGCCGCAAGTAAAAGTTAGTAAATGATAAAAACTATGTATATCTGTTTACATTTTAATTATGAATTCGTCATGATTACATTACAAGAACAGTATATGTTGTTTTAATAATCACATATTATTTATATGATTTCTTTATTACCGTCGTATTCTATTAATCAATCTTAAGTTAAGTGAATGAAATCAGTTCAAACGATTTATAAATTTGTCTTTGCCATAATACATACAGTTGAATATTCGAATACTAAGATGGTCCACGTGTTTATTGGATTAAACAACTACAATTCAACTAAATTATATGTCAAGTGAAAATTTAATAGACATAGAATTATAGATCGTTAGGAGAGACACTGAGGCAGGTAAGGGTGGGTTTTGCGGTGTATAGACTAATTAAGCCATCACAGTTTCAGCTCTCACCTCTTTAGCACGTCGGTTATATCTTGCAGAATATCTTATATCAGCGTTCTTAGTAATGTTTGGTTAAGACGCTATATTTAACGAGGAGTTAAAAAATATCGAGATTCAATATCATAAATGTTCCATTTTTTGAAGAGAATAAAGTTAGTTATTAATGGTATTATTAATACATTTAAACCTAACGGCTTGTCTAATTTATAGTTTACTAGCTAATCCGTGCCCACTTCGTTGGGCGGTGGTAATCAAGTATCAAGCTACAACTTTTCTCTAGAACTCAATCATATATCTGTCATCTTTAAGGCAGCGTTCGTAAGAAGCGTTTTCGTTCGACCTTTTTTCCTCCGACTCCCCAGATGTTACCCCCTACAACGTCACAAACTTTACCTCTTTGTAATATTAGTATAGATAGTATAATTAATTAATAGCTTCTGCCCGCGACTTCGTACGCGTGGAATAGTTATTTTGGGCTAACACACAGCGAAAGCTCTCAAAAGGAAAAAAAAAACGATTTTTAATCATTGAATTGAATGCCTATGACACTCACAAATAACGTGGCTTTCTATTGGTAAAAGAATTTTCACAATCGGTTTAGTAGTAGTTCACTTTGAGGGTCTGCCTCGCGGGCCCTCTCCGCCTCCTCCTTCTGCGAGATGACCTCCTCGCAGAAGGAGGCCATCGCTCGCCAAGCCTGTTCGCTCCCACGGCCGCCGCCAGGATGCGGCGCTGCTCCCCCCACGCAGCACACTCAGACAGCGTGTGCTGCGCGGTATCTTCCTCAGCGCCGCACTCGTGGCAGGCGGCCGTCGGCTCCCTGCGTGCGATCCGGTGCAGGTACCACCCGAAACAACCGTGTCCGGTGAGTACCTGCACCAGTCGGAACGTCAGGGAGCCCCACTCCCTGGCAGTCCACTCCCGCAGGACCGGGCGGACGGCGTCCACTGTAAACCGCCCGAATCGCTCGTCCGCCAGGTCCTGCTGCCACCTTTCGACGGCGTCCCCCCTAAGACGCCGGGTTTAGTAGTTCCTGAGATTACCCCTTACAACGTCACAACGTCACAAATTCACAAACTTTACCTCTTTATAATATTAGCGTATATATGTACCTATGATCCTTTATATGTTATCAAGTAGAATCTTCACCAAACTTTTTTACCGTTTTATAAAGATGCGCGTCTATATAGAACACAAATTTAGGTATAAATATTAGGTATTATTATATTAGGTATTATATTATATGTATACATTACATGTATCGCATTACACATTATTAAACAAAGACCTCTGCCACGTCTGTATGTCTGTTCGCGATAAACTCCAAACCTGTACGGATTTTCTGCGATTTTATTTATTTATACATTATGTGTTAAATACGCAATGGCGGACTGGCGATTTTCACAAGTAGATAAAGTGATTCATGGGGAAGGTTTAGGAATATAATTTGTCAAGGTTTTTTATGATCAAGGCGGGATAACGTCCGCCGGGTCCGCTAGTATATTATATTATACATATACCATTAAGACAACTAAAGGACTCGACGGTTTTATCTATAGTATACTCTTATACGATAGTTCTTCGATAGCCCTTCTGTTTCTTAATAACAAATGTGCATATAATAAATATTAGATCTCAAATATGCTCCATGATACTAGGTACGTTAAAAGAATCTAGAATATGAATAATAAATTATAAGATAAAATTAACTGACGTGTTTTATTTAGATAGGTCGAAGGGTTTTAATGAACGGCTGTTAATTAAATTTGAAGTGAAGCCTCTAAGAGAGCTCATTAAGTGAATACAATATAAAGTAGTGTCGTAGTTCGCGTTTAAGGGCTTAAAGCATTACGTTGTGTAGGTGACAAGCCAGTTAATTAACTCTGTGCGAACATAATGAAATTGAATGAAAAAGTTTCCACAGCCCGTTGAGCTAAACTTTCCTTTAAGTAAGTTTAAGATATCGAATTTTAATATAAATAATTAGGAAGTTTAAAAGGGATTAATTTACTGGTTTATTATATTACGTATATTTTAATAACAGATACGAGAACTTCCAGTAAATTATATTAACAAGTAT
The DNA here is from genome assembly GCA_015888305.1 of Antheraea pernyi. Classification (NCBI taxonomy): domain Eukaryota; kingdom Metazoa; phylum Arthropoda; class Insecta; order Lepidoptera; family Saturniidae; genus Antheraea; species Antheraea pernyi. The sequence continues at coordinate 55,287 of MU158765.1, read as the reverse complement.
TAGTTTATTAAAACTTGTAATACCATTCTATCATAACAAGGTTCAATCTATCATAACAATTTTGTAGGTGGTAGAGTCACACTGAAGCTATTACTGTATTCAGCTTGAATGGGTCGACTCGCCCGGGGTACTACAACCCGACCCGCAGAAACACCCACGTGAAGTAACAGTGCTTGCGTTGTTGCGTTTCGTTCAGTCAGTGAGAGCGCTGGAGGCGCACCTCCTCTCCCCTTCCTACATATATATGGGCGCGACTGTACTGCCATCTGGTGTCAATGTATGTAACTAACAAATAAAATCAAAGCATCTGTAGTGCCATCTATCAGCTAACTCGGAACTAAAATAACACGTGAACGTGAAATAACTCTTTATTATAAAGTGAATAAAATGAAATTAGATCTTAGCACTGTTTTCCAAACACATTACTATGATAAGTAACTATTTAAGATTTAATAGATGTTTTGGTTAGTTTTGGTTTAATATTGTTTTAAGAATGTTAAAATATAAATATGATTGTCACAAACTTGGAACATATGATATTTCCGGTCTATTTTTATTATAAATATTACTAAATAATTAAGCGAACTAAGATATATTTCAACTTTAGAAGTTTTGAATATATTATTATCTAATATTGTTTTAACAATTTTAAATAATAAATATTATTTGTTTTTGTCACAGAGTAAAATGGGATATTTCCGGTGTATATTTATTATAATTATTTCTAGATAATTAAACGAATTCAGATATATTTCGACTTATAATTAAGAATTAAAATAGTTGTAGATTGTTTTGTAAACCGTTAATGTTACCTACGTTTGTAATTAAGAAAATATGTTCTATTATTGTCAAAGAAAAAGAGATATAGGGTAGTTTAGTGAGTTACGAATGAGCAATATAAAAGTAAAGTTGGATTCAGTTAAAAACACATTCTTTGTACGATTATTGTAAGGTGACGTTGTGGAGAAGGAAATATATTGTAATTCTGACTAGTAGAGTCGTTTTGGTGATGGATCCTCATGAGAGTTATCTGGAGCACGCTCTTACGCCGACATATACATACATTTACGGTATACATTCATTCATTAATTTCATTCATACATTCAGACATACATGTCGGCAATGATGTTTATATACTTTTCGAGAACATTCATTTTTCGAAGGCTCCACCAGATGGTATCCCTCGGGACACGATCAAATGCCTTTTGATTCTAGAAATGCGATGTACATCTGTCGGCGTTTAGCACGATACTCCTCAGCAATCAAGTTTAGAGCAAACATTGGATCGATGGTAGACAAGCCAGGTACGAAAACATAAAGGTTTTTAATTAAAAAAAACTATATGTACGAACGTACACATATATGTAAAATATATCCTATATTTTACACCGGTATATAAAACAAATTTCGTCAAAATCGGTCTAAGTCGTTTTTGCATGATTCCCGTACAAACAAGACAGACAGATAAACATCCTAAAAACCATAAAAAGGTATTCTGTCGTTGATTGTAATTAATATTAACTGCCACCAGAGTATTTTTTCTTAAATATATTTTTGTAATGTACATATTTCGTCTCTATATCCTCTTATTATAATACTAGCGGGCCCGGCGGACGTTGTCCCGCCCGTATAATAAAAGAAACCTTCACTAACCTACCTAAATCGTCCTCGCGAATCACCACATCTACTGGTGAAAACCGCATGAAAATCCGTTCTTTAGTTTTTGAGTTTGTCGCGAACAGACAGAGGACTTTGTTTTATAATACGTAGTGATATACTAGGAAATCTAATTAGTTAGCACTTAATTACTTATTATTGGTGTTACTCGCGTCCACCGTTAGTGTACCTCTCATTCCCCTGCACATGCTCCGCGGGTGGTGGTAAAGAGAAATAAATTTTTGGCCGCTGCACTGTTCCACATAAATTGAACCTCGCAGCTATTAAAAAATGAATACTTTATTTAACCATAAGATTAAATAAATAAAGTTAATAATTCAATTTTATAGTGAGTGATATATAGTCACTAGATGTGCCCGCAACTCCGTCTCCGTTATCGCAAGCAGACAAACGTGGCAGAGAACTTTGTTTTATAATATGTAGTGACATAATAATATAATAAGAGGGTATATATAAAAGATCTGTTTAACTTTATCTGCCTGAGCCTTTTTTTATATATCATAGGAGGCAAACGAACAGGCGGGTCACCTGATGTTAAGTGATCACCGCCGTCCATAGACACTAGCAACACCAGCGGTGTCGCAAGTGAGTTGCCAGCCTGTTTTTGGGAGAAGGGGGGGGGGAGGAGAGGGGATAAGAGAGGGAAGGGCAGGTGGGCCTCCGACGCTCTCACTGACCAAACGAAATGCAACAATGCAAACACTGTTACTTCACGCCGGTTTTCTGTGAGAGGGTGGTACTACTCCGGGCGAACCGACCCATTCATGCTGAATCCAGTATTAGCTTCAGCGTGGCTCTACCACCATTAATATAATTTAAAATAACCTACGTAGTCTAAAGATTTTTTTTTATTTATTTGATATATAAAAATAAAATATACTATACTCGTATAGTCAGTCTAAGTCTTTAGATGATATTTTACAACTCAGAGCGTCATCAGGAATGTTGCATGCATTTTCGTTATTGCACATGTTTTATTTGTTACCAAAGAACATATATAAAAAGTTGAATTTAGTGTACCTAAAAATCTCTTGTTACATTTACCACTACGTCTAAGGTTCGTCACTGTAATTCAAGCTCCATTAAAATATATCGTGAAAGGAATTTGAAATTTCCTTTCAAGCTTCATCAAAGGTATCTGAACTAGTGACGCTTGTTAAATGTGCTGAATACAATCTTTAGAATATTAATAATATTCTGTAAACGTCAATAACCTTATTCGTGGTGAACGAAAAATAACCCAACACTAGACACACAATACAACTTAAAAATCTATCTGAAATAAGAATATTCTCACATCACAGAAATTACGTTCGAAATAAGTTAAAAGGGGCTTGACGCGATAACGTCTTATAAATAGATGAACGCCGGCGGCACGCACGAAAAGGCATGACTCATTGACTCATTGTCACGTTCCGCCTGAGCCGAGAGTGCAAACGAGAGCACGGAACAACCAATAGAAAGACGCGATCGGCCTAAGCTTTAGGCTTGTGACGCATATATCTATATATAGAACTAATGGGCCCGGCAGGCGTTGTTTCGCCCTAGTTATAAATAAATCCTTGACAAATTAAATACCAAAACGTGCCCCATGAATTACTTTATCTACTGGTGAAAACCGTATGAAAATCCGTTCAGTAGTTTTTGAGTTTATCGCGAACAGACAGACAGACAGACGCGGTAGGGTACTTTGTTTTATACTATGTAATGAAATAATGATAATAATTTAATTCAGCCCATAAAAGTATGCAATTTTTCATTAATGTTATTCTTATAACGTTAGCACGTAGAATTATCGTCCGTAAACCGACTTCCCATACAATCAATCTATTTTAGGGTAATTTATGTTCCTAATTATATTATACTACAGTTTAATTACAATAAAGTGATTTATTACGTTTCTTTAAAATAACGTATCTAATTGAAGTGAATCACTTTCTACTCTATACGTTATATATGGAACTATGGTTACACGTTATTTACAGCGAACGATATATAGATCTTAAGGGATTCTGTACCAATATACTAGCTGTACATTTCACAATGTAAATGTTATTTATGCTGGATTCATTTCTTAGCACGTTATTCTGTGAACATTTTGTATGAAGCGCAAAATTGCACAGATAAACCCCTAACGTTCGTGCTCACACAACTCCAGCACGTTTGTAATAAATTAGTTGTTTTAGAGGAAACGTTTTAGCTAGAGGCCAAAAAGACATATACGATTGAGCCCCGCTATATTAGGAATGTTATGTACCCTCTACAATAATAATAGAATATATTTTTAGTATATTCTCTTATTTATTTATTTAGGTTGTTATGTAGGTAGTTAAATATAACATAGTTTGTAAAGGTATTTTATAAAATAAATCAGTTGTCTTTAGAATCTCAATGAACGATGTTTTATTAATCACCTATAAAACATAACATGGTGTCAGGTGTAATTTAGTGAAATTTGTGGCGACTATAGTTACAAAATATGTGACAGTTAACATTGTTAACAATATACAATGTCTAAAAGTGATAAAACTGGAACAGCACAAATAATGTACAGCAGCATTGAACAACCGCCGCCGATGTCGGAACTCGGTAACATTGCCGACAGCTGGCGTGATTGGAAGAGGATGTTTGATTGGTACTTAATAGCATCAGGGCGTGAATTGGCTTCTGGACGAGAAAAATGTGCAATTTTTTTACACACAATAGGAAGGTGCGGCCGTGAGATATACGATGAGTTGGATTTTAAGAATTAAATGATTACGAAGTTATATGCAAAAAATTCCAGGAGCGATGTGACCCACAAAAGAATATTAATTTTGAACGTCACTTATTTTTCGAATGTTATCAAGACTCTGAGAAATTTGATAAATATCTTTCACAGTTGAAAGTGAAAAGTAAATCATGTAATTTCGGTGATCTACGTGATAGCTTAATTTTGACACAAATGATTCGAGGAATAAAAGATACTCAGTTACGAGAAAGACTCTTACAAAAAAATGATCTAAAGTTAGAAGATGCAGTGTGTTGGTGTCGCGCGGCAGAAATTTCGAGTGAACAAGCGATTGTAGTTGGCACTACGGCGACGGCGACCTCAACCGGGGTGAATCCGCTCGCCGATATCGAGCCGGTAACCGGCGGAAACAATGAACGCGTACGTTTTGTTTCGCAGCGAATGAAGCCGGTACATAATGAGTCATCACGAAAGCGTACTACAATAACGCGTCGTCGTTGCACTTATTGTAATTATGAACATGAAATTAATCGTTGTCCAGCATACAATATTGAATGTTTCAAATGTAACAAACGTGGACATTTTGCGAAGTGTTGTAGATCAGGTAATTATGTAAGACAAATTTGTGAATTGCCAGATAATACTGAAAATGTGGAAGAACTGTCATTGAGTGGCATAGAAGTAAATTCAGTACAGGACAAGGGATGGTACGAGACTATAATGGTGAATGGAGTGTCTATTCGGTTCAAATTGGACTGTGGTGCTGACGCAAGCGTGATGTCAATGGATAGTTATTTACAAGGAGGGTTTAGTAAACATGCTCTAAAAAGTAATGTAACAATACTTAAAGAGGTTAGTAAAACTGTACTACCTGTAGTTGGCTATTTTTTAGGAAAGTTGTCGTTTAATGATATAACAATAATTGAAAAGATTTATGTATTAAATTTGAGTTGTCATAATTTATTATCTAGAGAAGCCTGTGTTAATTTAAGATTAATAATGAGGTTGAACGAATTATGTTATGATACGAATAATTTATTATCTAAATACAGTTCAGTATTTGAGGGTATTGGTTGTTTACCTGGAAAGCATAGACTTATTATAGACGAATCAGTTCCTCCAGTTGTAAGAAGTGCGCGTAAAATTCCAATAAAGCTTAGACCTAGATTACGAGAGGAATTGAGTCGTCTCATGAAACTTAATATTATAACTCCTATTGAGGAGCCGACAGATTGGGTATCTAATATTGTTCTTGTTGAAAAATCAGACGGTAGACTCCGACTATGTCTTGACCCTCAACATTTAAATGCAGCAATAAAGCGCAGTCATTTTCAGTTACCTACCTTAGATGAAATAACGGCTAATTTATCTTCTGCGAAGTTCTTTTCAGTTCTAGATGCCAGTAAAGGGTTCTATATGGTTCAGTTAGATGACAAAAGCTCGAAGTTATGCACCTTTGCCACACCATTTGGGCGGTTCAGATTTTTAAGATTACCGTTTGGTATAGCCAGCGCATCCGAAGTTTTTCATAACATAATGTATAAATTGTTTTCAACGGAAGGTGTTGAGGTATATATCGACGATCTCCTAGTGCATGGAAGAACAAGAGAAGAACATGATAATAGGCTGAAAGAGGTACTGCAACGTGCCGCAGAGTATGGCGTCAGATTTAATAGAGATAAATGTACTATAGGCGCTAATGAGGTAAAATTTCTTGGTCATATTTTTAATGATAAGGGGATACGTCCGGATCTTGAACGAATACAGGTAATTAATGATATTCCCGAACCTAAAACGAAAAAGGAGTTAGAGAGGTTCTTAGGTATGTCCAATTATATTTCTAGATTTATTCCTAACTATGCACATGTATCAGAGCCTTTAAGAGCGTTGTTAAAAAGAAATGCAACATTTCAGTGGTATAAGGCTCATGAGATTGCTTTTAAAAAAATTAAAAATTATATATCAGAGGCTCCAACTCTAAGGTACTACGATCCTAATCTACCGGTAACAGTTTCAGTAGATGCAAGCACTCGTGGGTTGGGAGCCTGTTTACTACAAGATGGTAGACCTGTTGCGTTCGCAGCACGAACGTTGACACCTGCCGAGTCACGCTGGGCGCAGATTGAGAAAGAAATGTTGGCTATAGTCTTTGGATGCTCTAAATTTCATCAATATATTTATGGACATAAACAGGTTATTGTGGAATCAGATCATAAGCCTCTCGAAGCAATTATAAAGAAATCTTTAAATGACGTGCCTATAAGACTGCAACGCTTATTATTAAAAATTCAAAAATACTCTGTTGTTATAAAATATGTGCCTGGCAAATATATGTATGTAGCAGATACTTTATCGAGGGATGCGATTACAGATATCAAAGAAGAGGACAGTACAAATATTTTAGAGCATATAGATAGTCATGTTAATTTGTGGTTAGAGAATTTAAGCGTTAGTAAAGAAAAATTAGAAGAAATTAAGGTTGCCACTTTGCAGGACGGTGACTTGTGTCTAGCATTAAACTACTACAAGGATGGCTGGCCACATACAAAGAGTGTCGTCGATAGGAATGCAAAACAATATTGGGATATAAGACATGAGCTACACTCTGTCAACGGCGTGGCATTTCGCAACGATAAGGTGATTATACCGAAAAGTCTCAGAAAAGAAATGTTAAACAGGATCCATGAAGGTCACCTAGGAATTGACAAGTGTAAGAGGAGAGCTCGAGATGTGATGTGGTGGCCAGGCATGCCGGGTGATATCGAGCGTGCTGTAGGCGCCTGTGAGACCTGTATCGAGAGACGAGTCGCACAACCGAGGGAGCCACTAATGTCTCGCGAACAGCCTGGAAGGCCCTGGGAATCCTTAGCCGCAGATATCTTTCAAATAAAAGATAAATACTTTCTGTTAGTAGTTGATTATTTTTCGAAGTATGTAGAAGTAATATCTTTAACTGATATGCGAAGTGTAAGCGTGATCACAAAATTAAAATCAATTTTTGCACGTCATGGCATCCCAAAAAATATTACTACTGATAATGCTAAACAGTTTGTTTCTGGAGAGTTTAAAGAGTTTGCTAGTCAGTGGGAATTTGAACAAATAACTAGTTCACCATATTATCCTCGCTCAAATGGATTGGCAGAGCGTAACGTTCAAACGATTAAAAATCTATTAATTAAAGCACAGAATGATAGAACCGATCCTTACCTGGCATTACTGAACTATCGAAACTCCCCGATTTCGGGAGAAGAATATTCACCTGCTCAGCTTCTAATGTCACGAAGATTAAATACCAGATTACCGGTTAGTGAGAAATTACTTGAACCAAAAATTAACTCTAAAGCTGATGTGTTAAAATCGCGACAGACTAAAAATCTAAATGTAAAAAATATTACGATCGAGTTACAAAACAATTGAAACCACTAGAGAAAGCTGAACAGGTGTATATACGCGATGCAAATCGATGGGCACGCGCGACGGTTGAGAAAAAAGCAAAAGAGCCTCGTTCTTACTGGGTTCGGACTCAAAACGGTCTATACAGACGAAATAGACAACATATTCTCAAATCGCCAAAAAAAAAGAACTACGACTATCTGACTGAGCAACCAACGACCACAGAATCATCATCTGATCAACCGGTTCGTTGTACTCGATCAGGTAGAATTGTACAAACGCCAGATCGCTGGCATTACTAATTCGTAATATCTCTCAACTTGTGTAAAATTTCTATGTTTATATGTTTATTTTATTTTTCTTATATTTTTTATAATGTCATATTATAGTTACTACTTTATAAAAGGGGATGAGAAGATAATAGTAAAAAAGAGCATCTTTGTTTTATATAAATATTTTTATAGATTTGTCTAGTATTAGTCTAGTATTGTAAAATCTCATAAGGAGGGAGATGTTATGTAGGTAATAATTATTATTCTATAACGAATAGGTGTGAAAAGGATATAAGGTCATGTTACTCATACTTAATCTCATAATATGAAAAAAAAAAGAAAAAAACATTTATTTGCAACACACGTAAGTAAATTTTTATTAATCACCTATAAAACATAACAGGTTACAAACAGAGTCAACCTCAGTACATTGTTATTTAAATAGATTACAAAGTTCAATGTTTTTGTTAGAAATTATCATCTTTACAGGTAACAACAGCACGTATATTGAATAGTATATTGTATAAAATAACTATTATAATGTAGATGATAAACAATAAAAATGAAATAAAATAATTACAAAGGAATGCAAAAATATTGTAAAATTATATTATATTCGGGGTGGTAGGGTCGCAACCACCATGTATATGGCGAAAAAGCCCGTATTAGTGATTCGCTTCCGCGGGTCGCGTTTCGGGATCAGTCTGTGACTATGACAGCGGCGACCAGCGATGGATAGAGTGTCACTCGGTGGTCGCCGTTGTTTTTGGACTGTAATGTGCTTACCATCAGACGAAGTGCAGTCACTTTGCCGTGCTACAATAAAAAAAAATTATTGACAAAAGACAATAAAAAATGTACATTGAAAATCTTAACCATTTTCATGTCTTTATCTTTGTTTTCTTTTGATTTTAACAGCCGTCAGGAGCCGATTATGATCACTTTACACATTATTGTTATGTCAGTGACATTTTGTAATAATGACATCTTGTAATTTTTGGAAATAAATTATTATTATAAAAGTATATTGTTATGAGCATACATTGCATAATATTATTATTTTAATGATATACGCGAAAATTAAAACGCCTACGCTAAGTGTGTTAAATTCGTATGTAGAACACGCGTTAAAGATTAAACACACCTGTGTATACCTTAAACAATTTATATGAATAATACTCTATATTTGACCACAGATACATAATCGTATAGCTCAGAGTTATACAATTTTATTGGAAAACTAATCAAAGCTAACGTTTTAAAATGAAATAGAATACTAATTCTATTTTAAACTGGGAGTTATAATTTTCGGATTACAAATTACTAAAAGATTTTGATTTGCTTCGAAATTTATATTTCGTTTTCATGCCATAAAAAGTATATACTTTTTTTTATATCATAGGAGGCAAACGGACAGATGAGTCATCTGATGTTAAGTGATCACCACCGTCCATAGACACTAGCAACACCAGGGGAATCGCAAGTGCGTTGCTAACCTGCCTTGAGGGAGAGGGGGAGTAAGGGAAGAGGGAAGGAGAGGGGAGGTGGGTCTCCGGCGCTCTCACTGACCGAACGAAACGCAATAATGCCAGCACTATTACTTCACGTCGGTTTTCTGTGAGGGTGGTATTACCCCGGACGAGCCGACCCATTCGTGCTGAAACCATTAATAGCTTCAGCGTAGCTCTACCACCTACCAAATAGTGAACCTTGACATTACATGAATATCTTTATCGTCTTTAATTGCCTCTCTAATATTTTGTTATAATAATAAAATTTCCGTTGATTATGAATAACGTTAATTAAAAAACTCGAAAGAAATGTAGAATTACTCATAAACTCAATCTTTTTAGATCAACAATATACTATCTACGATATTATAATAAGGCCCTTATGTTTTATTGGTAATAAAATTAATGTTTATATTTTTAAAACAATACTGGAATTGTACTCTTAAAAATCATTAAATTGAAAAATATATGTAGTTTTATGAAACCACAAAGCAAATGAAACTTTTTTTCAGATCGTAGGCATTTAACTGAACATATTCAGAAAATTATTGTATTTAAGGTATTAAAATTAACTTAATAATTGAGAAATGGGAATAATAATGGGATATCGGTAATAGAAAAGATATCCAACTATAAGTTTAAATTTTAATATGCGTATTAGAGTATGGAATACGTTATAAATACAATAATTCAGATGATAAACGCATGTTAAAAACTGACCACAATATTTATTTCAATCATTGAATCATTTTGAATTGACCCATGGGCGTCTCCTTATTGGCCTCGAGTGCTCTGCCGAGTGTTTTTCATTTTACGCCTACTCCGGCTGTAATGCGACATGCGATAGATGGACGAAAAAATTTGCGGCCATGGAAAAAACGTTTCACTTAAAAAACATGAGGTAACTATATAAATAACAACATAAAAATAACAATAGTATAGTAATAATTCTCTGCAGTACTTTAAGAAAAGTAAAAGATCTGAGTAAATAGTCCTATAAACCAGGAGTGGCCAACAAGTCGATCGCGATCCACCGGTCGATCGAGCGACTAATTTTGGTCGATCACTCGCAAGTTCCATGAGTTAATGGTACGACTTTCCACTGACGTCCGTCGTATTGAGGGTTGGGATTGGGTTGGATGGAAGGGGGGTATTTATGTATGTTGCTTATTTACCCAAAAATCATGGAACTCGCAAGAGTGCATGTCGGTGTAAAAGCACATTGCATAAACGCCCCCCTAATCTTTAAAAAATCTTTAATCTTTAAAATAAAAAGTAGATCTTATATGCACAAAAGTTGGCCACACCTGCTATAAACGACGCAAGAAAATTTTTGATGTTTGTTTATGAAGTTTCAGTGACAATTGTAGTACAATAGTAAGTAACATTAAAATCCTTATTTGTTCATTTAACTTAGTTCTTTGTTACGAGAGAAATAAATACGTAAATAGTTCATTACAACCTTCCAATAGCTACATATAAGAATGGTGTATGCTGTTTGAAAATATTTTCTTTTAACAGGCTCTTATTAGCGTACGTATCTATGTATGAAACGGATCTTTTGATATCAATTGTCACCAACTTCCAAACGTCTGAATATTTTGAAGCTTTGCAGACGTCTTAAGAATCGATAACAATATAATAATTTAATTACTTTGACATCACGTCTCGACCAGAATTATCAGGGAGAAAAAAGTTTAATTTCTCAGGTTATACGTATGACATGGATTGACAGACTATATAGTTATTTATTAACATAAGTAATTAAATTTTGTATCGTGATAAAAATAAAATCATAGTTAAAAAAAGAGAAGAATACACGGTACATAAACCTACATACGTTGAAAGTATGCTTCCGATAAGTGAAGAAAAAAATAGAAGATTGAAAAAAGACATTTAGGGATCCAAAACTATTGTGAAAAAACTTAGATATCACTAGGTTTCCTAAATGTCATTATTAGTGAGTACGTTCGGACCTGTGTTCATTATTTCACAGTGTTAAATAACTTCAGGACTTAGTATATAATTTTATATCCATCACAGTAACCGCCTGTCAGATTATGCTGTCAATTACGTCACAATTTTCCGTTCCTTAATCTGTCATCGAGACAGCAATTAGCGGAAATCTGCCGCGGCACAGAGTTGTTATAATTTATCTTATAAAAAAATAGCCTTCATAAAAGAATTATAGCGAAAGAGTACAACAGCGTAACCGGAAAGTTTCTACGAATCTTTTCTAACGTTATAAAGTTCAAGAGTTTGCTTTTTCTTCCTTTGTTTGAACACGGTAATATCTGGAATTACCAATCAGATTTAAAAATTCCCTGTTGTAATTTATAGTATAATAACTATGGCGCGTAATCTAAATTACCTATTCCACAACAAAAGTATTTTTTCTGGACGAAAGGTACCACAGAGTACGTTATATATTATAAATAGAAGTCGCACTCGTTCTTTCCAATCAGCGCCTCTATAATATGACTTTCGAACTACAATGTTGGTTATAAATGTACATTTATAGCTATGTATGTATGCATACAGCGGTACTGCGTAAATTGTATACAAGTTTTTGATCATTTTTATTTGTAATGAATATATTCATCGTAAGGCATATCTAAATCCAAGTATGTATATGCAGGAGTCAATGTTTATAAGTAGATCCGGACATAGATAAAATTGTTTGTGGGAGACAAGAAAATTTAAGTGAGCACACTCTCGTAACAAATACGTAAACAAAGAGAATGAAAACAAATAGTTGAAAATTGTCATTTTGAAATGTCAAAATGAATTGTCATCCACCATCTTTTGTTATCAAACTTGCCAAAAAAATTATATAACAGTGCCATCTAGAGAGTGGATTGATAACCAAAAATAGACGAGCCTTTTACAAATCCGATTCTGAGAAGTGAAAATAGTGTGAAAGGTACCGTATATCCTCGTCTGTACCGCTGGCAACGTGTATGCAAAATATAAATTTAGTTTAAGTATGAATGCGTAACAAACAAACAACATAACAAAATTCGGTACGTAGTTTTTGAGTTTATCGCGAAAAAACAGACGAACGCGGTGGAGGTCTTTGTTTTATAATATGTAGTGATAAATGATATATTTAATTACGTCAGTACGCATTACTTTTCAAATTTGTCAAATGCATTTAATATGTACGCGTTTTTTTATAACGCTAAACCTCGAGTCAAACCATTACTAAGACGAATTTTTAGTTTTGAATAGTCGCTTTACAATTTATTCTTAAGACTAACATATTTCTACAATGGAATCAACAGAACGCAGCGCACAAGATGCGCTTATCTTAACTAACGTGGCGTCTTGCTTCTCAGAACAAGGAGTGCTGTTACACTCTTGGTAGATGCGGATCTATAACTGGATACTAAATAAAAAATAAATAAATCACAAACAGGGAAGAAACAGGCACTGGACTGAACTGATTTCATTTCCCCTATTTATCTATACATATCTGATATATATCAGCTGAACAAAATAAAGAAAAGCTTTGCGTCGTGGTAAGGTAGTCCTAGGTAAGAAATTGGAAAAATCATAATAAAAAAAGTCTCTACTAAATTTTTTATAACGTCGCTATATAATCGTAGGTAATGTAATCGTAGTACGGCTTCGCTTCTTTTTTACTGTCTAATAAAATTCGGACAACATTTACGAAGACAATGCCATAAAATTAGGCATAAAATCTCGGCGCCGAAAATTTTATACCCAGTTACTATAACGTTCATAAAGCGATGAGGGTAAATCATTGTTAAAGTGTGTTTTAAACCATAATACACTTATATATCACAATTCCTTTTTACAATTCGTACAATTTTAAAAAATTCGTGTTATTGACTCCATAATTTTCAAATCATAAATAATTGTTACAACTTAAATATGGCTGTGAGTCGAACGAATCGGAATTACAACGTTTTATATATATTGCATTGATACAATTTATATGTTTCTCCAAGTCTTCTTATACCTTATTTACTTTTTTAAATAATTTATTACACTAGGATCCCATCTGATCTTCGTCTATACATATACATTTAACGTATCTGTACTTTTGGATTTTCGAGAAAAAAAAATTGTAGGTATATAGGAATAAGTAATAGAATACATTTCAATCATTTTTAGAAATGTCTGTCTGTCTGTCTGTTGTGTCTGTATAAACAGGCATCACTGCTGAAGTACTGGGTTCACAATAAGTCTCGGAGTAACTTAGGCTTTGTTTCATTAAAATCGGTCCACTCTATCAAAAGTTATTGTAGTTTTAATGACGACGCGGCGTAAGTACGAGAAAAAAGCGGACAAGTAAATGGACTTAATACGTTCAGATGACTATTAATCACTGTTTTTAAACATATTTTTCCACACAGACGAAGTCGCGGGCATGGCTAGTATTAAATAACGTTGTAGCTTTAAAGGGTGACACACAAATCCTAGAAGAGTATTGGCTCTCTAGCGCAACTACCGGAACATACCTATAAATGCTAGCGATATTAATTATTTTGAAAGTGGTAGAGCCACGCTGAAGCTATTACTGGTTTCAGCATGAATGGGTGGCTTGCCCGAGGTAGTACCACCCGACCCTCAGAAAACGGACGTGAACTAAAGAGTGCTTGCATTGTTGCGTATCGTTTGGTCAGTGAGAGCACCGGATACCCACCTCCCCTTCCCCTCCCTCCCCCTACCCCAAACACAGGCTGGCAACACACTTGCGAGTCCCCTGGTGTTGCAAGTGTCTATAGAAGGTGGCGATCACTTAACATCAGGTGATCCAACTGTTCGTTTGCCTCCTCTGATATAAAATAAAAACTAAAAAAAAGTTATGTTACTGTGTATATATCAATCTGTTATATTCTTTATTGTCCCTAAGAGCACCTTATATTACAAAACAAAATATGTGTGAAATGGGTGTCATAACAAAATTACGCAAATCAACATACCGAAGATTTCAAGAATGCGGTAAGTTCCGTTTATGCCGCCATTTAAAAATTCCTTGGAATATTTCCCCCATAATATTTCTAATAAATAGGTACATACTACACCATAATTCCTTTTGTCACATCATTAGTGATTGATACATTGACATTGACATGATAATATCGACTTCAGGGTTACCTTGGCGGGCATTTAAATCAAAATGAAAAAGAATTTATTCAATTTAGGCCCTAAGAAGGCGATTATGAACGTCAAAACTTCCACCGGTTCGGAAACGAGTCCAGTGATCGAGAAGAACCGGCAGGAAAGTCAATCGGGTTTATTTTTTCAACGTATATTTAAAATACATAACACATTACAATCGTTTATAGTGGATGCACAGAGAGGAGTCATTTCCCGACATCGGCATCGTTCACATATTGATCCACTCTATAATAGCCTTTTGACACCAAAACCCGCATGACATGGCGCTTAAACTCACAATCCGGTAATTCGGTAATATGCAGTAATAAACTGTTACTGGTTATTCTGGGAATAAATAAAAGGCCTTACAATCGTGATATTGTTTCATCGCTATGTAGGTGTATTCCTTTATTGAATGCTCATTATTCTAATTATTCTGGCTTTAACTTAATATTATAAATGCAAAAGTGAGTTTATTCGTTTATTTATACGTTTCACACCTTAACTACTTAAACGATCATCGTGATATTTTGCAGTCATGTTCTTTTTTTTATGTCAAAACTGGCAAACGAACTCATGGGTCACCTGATGTTAAGCGATCACCACCGTCCATAGACACTAGCAACACCAGGGGAGTCGAAAGTGGGTTGCCAGCCTGTGTATGAGGGTGGGGGTATGGGTAGGGAAAAAGGGAAGGGAAAAGGAGAAGGGAGGTGGGCCTCCGACGCTATCACTGACCGAACGGAACGCAACAATGCAAGCACTGTTACTTCACGTCCGTTTTCTGTGAGAGAGGGAAAGGAGGAAGAGAAAGGGATAAGGGAGGTGGGACACCGGCGCTCTCAATGACCGAACGAAACGCAACAATGCAAGCACTGTTACTTCACGTCGATTTTCTGTGAGAGGGTGGCACTACCCCGGGTGAGCCGACCCATTCATGCTGAAACTACTAATAGCTACAGCGTGGCTCTACCACTCCCTAAACTGTTCTAATAAGATTCAGAAAAAGACATAGGGTAATAATACCATTTATCAATAACAAGTGTACTGTTTCCGATGAGTATATTAAATGTACAGTAACGCAAGCGAAGCCGCGAGTTTAAGCTAGTTAATTATAACAGGATTCGAACCTCCGTCGATCGAGGCGTTGTTCAAGTACTCTACCGCTGAGCCGGAATAATATCAAATCACTGCATATTATAAAACAAAGTCCTCTGCCACATCTGTTCGCCATAAACTCTAAAACTAGTCAAGGGATTCTCATGGGGTTTTCACCTGCAGATAAAGTGATTCATGAGGAAGGTTTAGGAATATATCATAATTTGACCATTTTTTTAATTATCAGGACGAGATAACGTCGGCCGGACCCGCTAGTTATTAATAGGTATTAATTAATTAATTACCAAGTAAATTACAATATTTTTTATTATAAATCCATCATATATAAACGGTATTCAGAAATAATAAAGATCGGTATTAAAGCAAACAAAATCAGAAATCGCGTCGTAGGTGGTCGTTCCGAAATGAAAATCCATTCGTAAATCATATATATTTATTTGTGTAAAAGGCGGTACCTGCCGATACGACCAACACGCGTCCCATTCAAAACTCCCCGCGATTCTATATCACAAAGGCCTTAATTTATTCTTGAACAGGATTTATTCTTCCCGTGTGTTAGGTTCGTGACAGAGGGTCCTTAAGGTTAATGTAGGTCTTGTCATCGGAAATTGGAATGGGATAAAACCGAGAGTTTTGTCAAATATCGTGCGAAATTGAATGCTGAAGGTGAGGGCTGTAATTTTTGTATAATACATTATTTACACAGAATAATATTACGTTCTAGATGGCTTTTAGTTTTACTATGTAATCATCATTTTATGTGTCATTATTACATTAGTTGATATGTTGATCAACAGTTAAAAATTCTTTAAATTGTAAAAAAAAATCGATCGTCTAAAAATTATAGTTGAATAAAAATACTAATAATAATATAGAAGATATTTACGAAAAACTCGATTTTTACCACTTACATACGATAATAAAAATTCAATTATTAAAAAAAAAAACTAATATCTTCAGTTTAAACCCAGTCGGGAACGAGATAAGTGGATCAATTCTAACCAGATGGTCAGGTTTTATTAAAAATTTAATGCTTTGGCGTTGTGATCTTACTTTTGCCAAAAAGGTTGCCTAATAATGAATAGCGTCAAGCGATTAAAATTTCGCAAGTTTAGTAAGAAATGTAAGCACCTATAACTTCGTTAGTTATAACCAAAAACTTCCTTTACATCCCATAAAAAGGGTACAACTAAATTATACGTGTCGTTAGCTTAAAATCTAATTAATGGTAATACCATTAAACGACCAGTTTGTAAATTATGCTTTCTACCTGTATAAGTTGTCTATTTGTAATAATATTTTTATCTTTAAGGCTTAGTTTATAATTAAATTATATTAGGTACCTATGAAATTGCCGTTTTGTATGAAAAAATTGAAACGATTTTTTTTCATGTATTTTTTATTTGTATTATTCGAAGTAATCACCCATGCAATCAATGCATCTTTGCCAACGCAGTGGCAGTTTATTGATTCTTAAAGAAATCAGCTGGACGATGGTAACAAATTCTTCAAAGGCATTTTGTACTGCCTCTCGGGTATTGAATTTTTTTTCCACCAAGAAGTTATCCAAATTCTGGTAAAAGTAGTAGTCTGTAGGCGCAAGGTCTGGTGAGTAGGGCGGATGACGGAGAACTTCCAACCCCAGTTCTTGCAACTTGGAGACTGTCTGCTGAGCAGTATGAGGTCGCGCGTTGTCGTGTAGGAGCAGCGGAGACGAGCGATTGACCAATGCTGGTTGGAGATGTGCCAGCTTCTCCATCATTGTGTTCAGTTCTTCACAGTACACATCTGCAGTAATGCTCACCCCGTTTGGTATGAAGCTGTGATGAATCACACCGGCGCTAGACCACCAAACAGTGACCATCACTTTTCTAGGGGTAAGTTTTCGTTTAGGGCATTGTTTAGGTGCTGAACCAGGATCCAACCAACTTGCTGAGCGCTTGCGGTTATCAAACAGAATCCATTTTTCATCGCAGGTAACAATGCGGTTCATAATTCCTTCATTTGTGTGTCTGTTGAGCAGTGCAAGGCACGTCTCGACGCATACTTCGCGCTGGCGATCATTGAGTTCGTGGAGCACCCATTTGTCAAGCTTTTTTACCTTGCCAATTTGACTCAAATGGACCAATATTGTTTTGACGCTAACGTCGAAAGCCGTAGATTGTGTATCATCAGCTTCCACAATCACCTTTAATTCGTCATTGTCGACTAAAGTCTTCGGACGACCGCCAGGTTCATTTTTCAGGTCGGAATTCCCCAAACGGAAGCGAGCAACCCAATAACAGCTGGTGCGTGGTTTGTAGTGTTAGCTCCATAAACGTCGTTGATGTTGTGTGACGCTTGTGCCGCGTTGCTGCCACGACGGTACTCATATTCCATAATTACTCAAATTTTTAACGTATCCATATTGACAAAAAAGATTGAAATGTGATGAAAATGTAACACTAATGGATAAATAAAAGACTACTTTTGGAAAAAGATTTCCATGTTTTTAAAATAAAATTAATTTGAAATTAGAATTATTAGTTAAACAAAAATTATTTTGATTCGAAATGGCCAGTACTACAGAACGGCAATTTCATAGGTAAAGACCTATTATTAACTGTATATTTATGGTAAAAAAACTTAGCTTTGTTTAGTTTTCAAATAAGATTGAGTTATGTTTAAGTTAAGGACAAACCTAAACCTTGTCCTTGGTGGGTGATAATGTTAAAAATATGGGAGATAGAAAGAAGTTTGTATAGAAGCATCAACCTCATTGGTAATTGTGATAAAATAGGCGGTTGATGTCTCAAAATAAAGAAATAATTATTGTAATCACAAATTCGATCGTAAAAAATGGGAAAATTTTTAAGTTATATACATTTTCTAAACAGATTTTTATTATATTATTTATGTATTATATTTTATATATTTATGGTAAGCTATATATGGTAAATTTATATTTGTTCTATTTAGTCTTAAATTTGTGGTTACAGTACCTATACCTCTTTAGTGTGATAATCTGCGACGTCTTATGTGTGTCTATGTTATTTGTTTGTTCGTTTTAAATTTTGTATTAACATAAATATGACCGACTATATAATCATATAGGCTCTCATCCAAAAATCAGCTCTGCAGTACTACTGTATTGCACATTTTTGCTGAACGGGTTCGCCAATCATTGGACATTTGTTTTTCATTTTCAAATGTTTTTTTTTCTGTCTAACTAGTTTGTGTAATTTAATTTAATTGTATGGTTGTCCCAACAATAAAGTATTTCTTTCTTCCTTTCTTTCATATTTTACTATGTTTGCCTTGCGAAAAGATTTGAGAATAAGAGTTGAGAATATAGTTACAAATCTATAATTTATACATATAATAAAATCGAACTGTTCATTGCTCTAATTTCCTAAAAAAGTTAAACGAATTTGACGAGAATTTTACCAGCAGCTAAAGGTCTTAGGCCACATAGAGGCCTAAACAGTAATGATAAAATTTAACAGAGTTAAGTAATAGTGACGTTATTTTCAATTGAAAATAAAAAATACCTCATAATTAATACAAATATATAACACTAGCGGCCCGTCCCGGCTTCGTACGGGTGAACAATTATTTAAACATTTGGGATAAACATATGTGGATTGGCTAAAACTGATCCATAGTCTTAAAAATCTTCTACCCACGGTCCAACCCAGAATCGAAAATCTTACAGAAAGAAATGTCTTCTGTTCGAGGGTAGATGCTTGTCCTAACTTAACAAAATGATACGATGTACGTGGTAGAGCCACGCTGAAGTTATTACTGGTTTCATTCAGCATGAATGGGTCATACCCTACAACGGCTCGCGCGTGCCGCCGTTCAATATAATTAACTCATATAGATAGAGTAAATCCGTGTATTTACGTCTATCTGCCCCTAAAACGATCGAGTAATAATAATAATTCTTACTATGTATATTTTTAGATTCCGGCGCGGACGCCGTTCATTACATTTAAATCCGATCTTTTCGTGTTGCGCCCACGCACGCGTTACCGACCCCCGCGCCGCCGCGAGGGATGGATTTCTCTTTGGTTCCCATACACTACGTGGCTCTCAATAATATCTCGAGCCGAGGTTGTCCCCGGATGGAGCCCTCGAGATATCGTATAGCTACTATGTAAATTACATCAATAAAATTATTTGAAGTAGTTAAATAAAATCGCAAGAAAATGTACAGTACTTAAAGAAAATCGCACACAAAAAAAATATCATTACGGTAAAAGAGAACAGAATTCTAGAAGTGTTTTAACAACAAACCATAATTAATTTAAAAGTGTCGTTTTTAAATAAAACTCAAATAATATTCTTAAGTAAGCATTTGAATTTTTGGAGCAAACTTAAATGATATTTCAGGATGTTTTCCTCTGATAACTCCCCGGATACCGAGTAAAGTACTGCTAGAAAAGTTTTACGAAGCGTTACCGTTAAGGTGTACTCAGTTTAACTTAATACAGAAAGATCCCCGTCGAGTAACTCTGATCTACACGGATAAAGTTAAAAATGTGGCCCATTAAAAACTGAAATGACATCATCACCAAAGTTATATTCCTTTTAAGAAATGTTTCTGCAGAAGAAACTTCAAATACCTGAAACCGTTATGTATACGTCAAATTCTTTTTGTAGAGACGTGTATCTGTTTACTTTGATAACTCTCTATTAGAAATGTTACCTTTATTTTTGAATGGTCACCTAGTGGTCGCAAGTCGACCATAATTTATTTTTACATTAAAAGAGCATAATAATAATTTCAATGGTTTCATATCTATACAACAAGACATCTATACAACATATAACAAGAATGTTAATAAAAAAATTGTTGGAGATGTCTAGAAATAAGTAATAAATACATTTATATCATTTTTTAAAATGTCTGTATGTCTGTTTCTATGAACACGCTAATGTACTATGACTCCTAAAGTACTGGTTTCAGAATAAAACCTCACAAAGAAAATCATAAAGAATATCTTTGAGAGTAACGTGCACTACTGGCTATGGTATCACTTGAGAAAATTCAGGATTTCCTTTCACAGTTTTTTATACTCCGTAACCTTATCCTTACTAATGTTACCAATACGAATCTAAGTTTGTTTGTCAAACATTCACGCTTTAACTACTGAACTGATCAACATGAAATTGTATAAACGTTTTCATGGGCATAGGATACCTTTCATGCCGATAAAAATCACAGTTTCTGAGCGATACATTAAATCAATACAAACGCGAGCGAAAGCTAGCTAGTACATACATATAAAAAATGGGTGTTACTTTTTATACGTCATATCTTTGCCTGTGGAATCATATCTGTGGAATAATCTCCCGGCCAGTGTATTCCCTCCTTCCTATGACATGGGGGTCTTTCAAGCGTAAGAGTCACTTACGCAGGTCGGCATGACATCGGCGACTGGCGTTGGATAGTTTGTCTCTCGGTGGTTGCCATTGATACATGCTTACCCTCAGGCATAGTGTAGTCACTTTGTCGTGCTGCAATAAAATAAAATAATAAAAAACTGTATAGGTTATTATAGCATTTGTCTACAATATCACCTGATGTTAAATATCGATATGGTCTAAGATAGTATATGTCGGCTAGCACGGTTGTAGTATGGCGGTGACGCCAGATAGCTCTCTCGCCATGTTCCATCACAAAAATGATATAAATGAGAACTAAACCACCCCATCATAATAATATCGTCAGAATGAACTCACTAAACCAACCAATATTAATAATAATATCGCCATAAACCTCCCATAATAATAATTTCATCACATCTCAATATAAAACAATTAAATACTATTAATTCAGACTATTTGGAACAGTAGACAACCAATTAATGACACAATAATGTGGGTAGGTGCCGATATATACATCCCAAACCTAGAGAGGGACTGCATCTCAAGTGCAGCTACTGGAACAAAGGCTTGAAAGCGTAACAGCGTAAGCGTAACCTAACAGCATAATAAACTTGCTTTCGCATTTACAGTATTATCTAGGACCAGCTTCGGTCCGCGACTTCGTTAGAAGACTAACACTTACTACAATATTTGTAATCCGGTGAAGCTGTAAAGACGTTACCAGGTCAATAGCGTATATAATTCGAAAAAAAAAGCAGCGGAAGCTCTCAAAAGGAAAAAAATACCCGATTTTGAAATTGGTGCTCCGTTCCTATTGGTCTTAGCATGATGTCATATAGCCCTCATAATCATATAACCTTCCCTGATAAATGAGATATCTAACACTGATAGAAGTTTTCAAATCGGTTCCGTTCAGTAGGTCTTGAGATTACCCCCTATAACTTCATAAACTCACAAGCTTTACCTCTTTATAATATTAGTATAGATTTGTGAAAATGTAAAAAATGTGAAATGATTACAAATATATTGTGTTACAATATTTTACATAGATAATTAAATATCATTGTCATTACATAGTATAAAACAAAGTCCCCTACCGCGTCTGTCTGTCTGTATGGTTATTCGCGATGAGCTCAAAATCTACAGAACGGATTTTCATGCGGTTTCCACCAGTGAATAAACTAATTCATGAGGTACGTTTTGGTATATAATTTGTCAAGGATTATTTTATAATCAGGTCGGGTCTACGATGACTTACAATAAAAAGTACGAGGAAAAGAATCGATAGTTTTATAAATCTTACGTCTAAATCAAAATTACTCTTTTTATGAAATAAATCAAAACACAAATATTAAACGTGTCAAGCGTTAGTCCTAATTGGAATACATAATTTAATCATAAATTAATATATTAATCCTTTACGCGATCTAATTTATTCTAACTTTAGGTAATAAATATTGTATACAAATAAGTAGTGCAATTAAGATCTTATAAATTAACTATGTAGGTAATGTTTAAAAAGTTTTATTAAGCGAGACACCTTAATAATAGTTTTTCGGACTGACTTTTGTATTAAAGTGAATATAAAACGTAAGACATTACGGTGAAATGTTTAGTTTTCTACAATATTCATTTACAACCAATTTATTTCCACTTAATTGCCGCTAGGGGCATAGTAATTTATTTTTGTATCTACTACATACATAAATGTGTAAGTTTATTAATTTGGTTTTTTTACGTATTGTTCTCTGAGTGCCTGTATTTTTAAAAATCATAGGTGGCATACGAACAGGTGGGTCATCTGATGTTAAGTGATCACTGCCGTGCATAGACAGTAACAACGCCAGGGGAGTCGCAAGTGCGTTGCCAGCCTGTGTTTAAGGGGAGGGGGAGGAGAAGTGGGGGAATGGAGATGAGCCTCCGGCGCTCTCACTGACCCAACGAAACGCAACAATGTAAGCACTGTTACTTCACGTCGGTGATTCTGTGAGTCAGGTGGTAGTACCGCAGGCGAGCTGACCCATTTATGCTGAAACCAGTAATAGCTTCAGAGTAACTCTACCACCCTAAAAAAAGCGTATGTCTGCCTATTTATTAATCATTCTCAACAGATTTCAAGGACATTTTGTACACATTGAGTATCGTTCATTAAAAAACTAATAACCTATAATTATTACTGTTGACAATTATTAAGAAATCATAG
The DNA here is from genome assembly GCA_015888305.1 of Antheraea pernyi. NCBI lineage: Eukaryota > Metazoa > Arthropoda > Insecta > Lepidoptera > Saturniidae > Antheraea > Antheraea pernyi. The sequence goes on along the minus strand of MU158765.1, from coordinate 31,878 downwards.
AATATGTATAAAAAATCTGCAGAGTATCGGTTTGTTAAGAATTTTGTTATAACAAATAGGATATACATGTTTACAAATATTTAGATTTGTGTTTGCTAACTTGATTGAATGATTTTACTGACCATTTCTCACATCTTTATTCCCCGAGTCACGTTTGTAAAATAAAGATTACAACTAGTCTGAAACAATACAGAGATAAAGACATTTATTCAGTACATACAACACATATTCACAAGTATATATATATATAAAATATTTCATGAGATATATGTTGCATGGAATTTAGAGCTACAGGTTAGCAAGTGAAAGTTGCTAACACGTCACCGAAATTTCAAACATACGGACGAACTTACACTACAATTTGAAATTAATATAGGTATATGCAGGCTATTATGCAGCCCAGTACTGCCTGTATACAATCCATAATTCTAAAATTACGTATTACATTTTAATACGCGTTTAATACACATTTCATAAATTAAAAACGTTAAATTTCAATTAACACAGAGAACAGAATTCACGTGCGAATTTGCCAATTCAAACACATTGATGGTTGATTAAGTAGTAGGCGGGTAGACCGTGTGTATAAATAATTGAATCCCGGGACCGTTTCCAGTGACGGGGCCAAACCAGTACGCCCTCGTGCCCGTCAATGACCGCAAATTGCCTAATTTATCGGCCTAGTAGTCGTTGGACAAGCGAAACACTAAACAATTTGCTATTCAGTTTCGTTTCAGTATTTATTTATACTGTAAATAGGTTTGAGCGTTTGACCGATGTTAAATGACTCTGAGATGGCGAATACACGAATCTTAGAGGGACTGACTTTCAAATTCATCTATCGAAGCACATCTTATACACGCTTGGCGGTAGATTTTTATTGGTAGTTAACCAAGCGGACAATGAAAAAGCACTACCACCGTCCCATGGTGCCATCGCGATAGTTTCACAATTAGCGTCTCTGGACACCGTGTTATTTGACATAGTTTCTAAATCCTTGTGAATGACTGGGAGTTTTTGATGAAGGAAAACATCCTAAACACGCCTGATTAACTACCATTCTCAGATTGAAAATCAGTCACCAAGCACGTACAAATGTGTTCGGCAGTTTTTTTAATATTATAGGTGGCAAACAAACAGGTGGATCACCTGATGGTAAGTGATCACCACTATCCATAGACACTAAAAATGCCAGGGATGTATTGCTAGCCTGTT
>MU158765.1:0-13957 GCA_015888305.1 Antheraea pernyi | reverse complement strand
TTTTGCGGAATTTGGCAAATGTTCCCATGTACACACTGCCTCGTTACAACAATTACTATGGTATGCGTACATGGGAATATATGCTTCCTTCAATATTAAACACATTACCAGACGATTGTGTAATAGAGCTACAAGGAAGTAATGTTAAACAAGTGAAATGTATTTTAAGGAGATTCTTCATAAATTAACTACCTTAAAAAAACTTAAATATTAAATGTCGGCGTGTTAACGAACATACCTCTCCTCAATTAAACCGCAATAGCGGTTTCCTGAAGAGAGTCTTATTATATGTAAATGTAATTCTTATATTGTCATAAATAAATAAAAAAATAAAAAAAAAAATCTTGATAAACGAAATTACAGTTCCAAATCGTTTAGACGAACTATCATTAAGAATATTTTCATTTCAAACATATGATTAACTAACAGAGTTGTATTTTTTATAATGTAAAATCAATTGAAATAATATTTAAAGGGTTTAAAGAAAACTATCAAACGAAAGTAATTTAGAAAAGAATTAATAAACAACTACTTGGCGTAAGCTTTCGACAAAAGTATCAGATTCGACGAGAACTTGGCCACAATTAGTTATTTGGATTTCTAAACAATGCGTTTGACAAACTGGCAATCCGATTAGATACCGAGAAAAAAAGTCTTTAATTCCTTTAACAAAGCGATTTACATGATGCATCACCGCGCCTGAGAAAAATCCGTAACTTTTTTAACCTAATTTTTATGTAGGTCACAGCTACTTATTTAACCGTGTAACCGGGTACAATAGATATAATTTTAAATAAAGTTAAATTATGAAAAGAGTTTCACAGGTGTTTCTATATCGTTGAGATAAATCTTTGCGATAGCTTTCCTGGAGAACATTACGGGAAAATATTGTCGGGTGACAGCAAAAATGAGCTCGTTTGTTTCATTTGGGCTGTAATGTTCACAGTTTGTGATGTCAATCGTAATTCGGTCAGAAAATGAACTAAATTCTTTATAAATGCCTTTTACTAACCGAAAAACCTTATTTACCTTCTTATTTACTATTGTTTTCTAACAGTACCTATCATTTTTTTCACCTTTTTTATTATTTCGTTTATGTCATTGGAGGCAAACGGACAGGTTGGTCACCTGATGTTAAGTGATCACCACCGTCTATAGACACTTGCAATACCAAAGGAGTCGCAAGTGCGTTGCCAGCCTATGTTGGGGGAAGGAGAAAGGGGGAGAGGAAACGGGGAAGGAAAGTGGGCCTCCGGCGCTCTCACTGAGCGTACGAAACGCAACAATGCAAGCACTGTTACTTCACATCGGTTTTCTGTGAGAGGGTGGTACTACCCCGGACGATCCGACCCATTCATGCTGAAACCAGTAATAGCTTCAGCATGGCTCTACCACCTAAAAAAGCTCCAAATAGAAACAAAAATCGGAGCCTTGTGTATGAAATCCACATACATTTTAAAATACAAAATTTTACTGTAAAACGATCGATGTAAAATCACATACCCAATAGAAAAATATATATAATATTTAATCTGCATTAAAAAAAGTGTCGTGTATGAAATAAAATAATTGATTATAACATGTTTTTAAGCCCGCCAGGCTAGCTAGATACCACCCTCGAGTCAGTCGCCAAACATATATGTGCGTAACGGCAACTGCACTTGGGAGCCCTCTAGCTTTAGTGTGTTTACCATCTGGGACCATATTGTCATTTAATATCAGAAGAGATACTGGTCAAACGAATCGATTACTGGATTAATTACTGTCATCGCTCCTAAAAATTTATCACAAAACTATTCACGAAATTATTTCTTGCGTGAAGTCATATATGGTTAACAAAAATTAAAATAACCAAACTGATAGTTTATGATAGATAAACTGTCCAGCTACATAACATTAGTATAGGGTAATGTGCTAAATAAAGTTATTTTTAGTTAAATCAATGTTTTACCGAGCGGGGTGATAGTAATCTTTACCAAACTTTTAGTTCGTCGCGTTACGAGAATAGTTGTAAAGAACGAGATTTGTTGAAGCTAATACGCAAACACTAATATTTATTCCATGTTACCAAATAAATGTTAATGGTCGAAGCTTTAACTAAACTGTATGAATTACATCGTTTCCTTATATTATGGAGACCACGAGGAAACGATCTAGAGCAGACGCTTTAAAGAGATACACTGTATATCTTAGCGTTAAAAATGCACCACGTTCAATGTTGTTAGGAACATTATAAATAAAATAATAATGTTTATTATATTAATCGTCAATGTCTTTATTGTGATTACTAAATTAAGGCAGTAGTGGAAGACCTTCAAGGTGATGATACTGACTAGTTACTTCAAGATTCCAAGGAGGATTGACGTAAGACAAACGGCGTGGTAAAACATTTAGAAGAATGTCGGTTTAAAATATAAATGAAGAAAATATGCTATGCTTTAATCTGGTGGGACAAGAGCAAAAATAAGAAGGTTCGGGAGCAACCTTCGTATATCCAAATGCCGTGAAAATACAAGCCGGTGTGACAACGACGAATGCCGGTGATTTAAGATGGTCACCAATTTTATTAAGTTGCACTGCTTTTACCATCAGATACAGTGATGTTACTTTGTTATGTTAGAATACTCAATAAAACTGTAATAGGAATTAGCTATTTTGTATTTATAGCTCTATTTCATTACACTTGTAAAGCAATGAGATTCATCCGAGAAATATAAAGTTGAACAATGTTATATTATTCTGTTAAACATATCCAAGTTTGAAGACGTGACGGCGCATATGTGTAGGAGTTTTCGACCAGCTCAGCTAAGTGCATCGAATTTGCAACTTTACTTAAGTGAAGCTGCGAAGTGAACACCTGGGAGGTACGCTCTATATGTCTGATTTTAGGTCAGCGCTATTTAACACATTTTTTGCTAGTAAAATGTATTATTATTACAACATACAATACACGTGAATCAGCATGAGGGTTTAAAAATAATATTACTTAAAATTAGTGTGACATTTAGTTTTCAAAGACCCGGGCATTTCAGTTGTTATGTCGGGAATAACAGTGAGACCTCCGGCTAAGATCGGTTTTCTCCGATTTGTAAAGCGTTCTCTCTATCGTACAGCACAATATAATGTGATAGACAGAGATAACACTATAGGAAACCGAACTTACCTGACTATCTCGGTCTTCTCTCCGACGTGAAAAATCAATGAAATAGTTACAGTATCCGGGATATGCCCTATATGGGAAATAACCATCGATTGTTAAAGTAACCAATAAACATGTGAACTCAATATAACGTCATAAAAGGATCATGTGTCAAATGTATGTACATACCAACTCTACTCGAGCTAATGTATGTTATGTTTACGCTAATGTATGTTATGTTTTTACTCATCCCTTTACAACAGTACTTTTTTCGTAGAAGGTGGTATGTCCTTTTCTGTCTACTTGAGAATGCACATGCAAAATTTGATAATGAAGAGTTGAGTAGTTAAGCCGTTATATTATTAGCTACGGTAGTAATTATGACACTTTTTTTTATGTCATAGGTGGCAAACGAACAGGTGGGTCACCTGATGTTAAGTGATCACCACCGTCCATGGACACTAAGAACACCAGAAGAGTTGCAAGTGCGTGGCCACCCTTTGGGGGAAGGGTTAGGGGGAGGGAGAGGAGAGGGAGGTGGGCCTCCGGCGCTCTCACTGACCGAACGAAACGCAACAATGCAAGCACTGTTACTTCAGGTCGGTTTTCTATGAGAGGGTGGTACTACCCCGGACGAGCCGACCCATTCATGCTGAAACAAGTAAACAACAAAATTGTCCATCTGTCACCACAAATATATATTTTCTAACATAATAATTATGCACACTCGACGGTAAACTCGTTCCGAGTTGGAAACCGAGTGCTGCTTTATCCCACAGACGAGCAGGTGCTCACCTCATCTACATACGACATGGTTGAAACTTTGTTCGATTCGAATCCATCTGAAAACTGTGAATTTTTCGGTGCACGCTTCAGTAATTGTGCCTCCAGTGCTTAAAAGCTTTACTTTGAAAGGATTTCAACACATCCGGAACGTTGGAGGTTTGATTTTAAAACGTTTCGAGATGTTGTTCCGGGATTTTAACAATCGTAAAATCATTTTTATTCTTATACTGTTCCTTTGTGGCCGAGTTTCGAGATTTCTCGCCCGGCTCTCGAACTAGAAATGAGTGGAGTAATTATATAGCCACTAGTTCTTGCCATCGGCTACACTCGTATGAATTTAGAATTGACTTATTCCTCGGACAGAGCACATTTTCCTGAAATAGGTAACCATATGTCCTTTTCTGTACTCCTAAGAACGTGTATGTAAAATTACACGATGACGGGTTGACTAGTTGAGTCGTGAAAGCGTAACAAAGAAATAAATTCGCGATCGCATTTCTCAGTAGTACTTAGGATACCCACAGCTACATAATTACTCATTCCTTCGTTTTATATCAGCGAAACTCATCATTCCAAATCTATCTAAAATCATAAGTAGTTTATGCCCGTGACTTCGTCCACGTGGAATAGTAACTTTGGGCGAACGATAACACGCAGCGGAAGCTCTTAAAAGGAAAAAAAACTCATATTTTGAAACATCCTTCATTGATGCTCCGATCCTACTGGTCTTAGCGTGATAATATATCACCTATAACCTTCCTCGATAAACGAACTATATACCACTGAAATACATTTTCAAATCGGACCAGTAAGTAGTTCTTGAGATTAGCGCGTTCAACCAAATTAGTTAAAGTGTAGTAAACACTTCTCTTATACTTAACTCGAGCCATTATTTTAATGAAACAAGTTACTCATGAGAATATGCTTTATGATTTTCTTGGTGAGGTGTTATTGTGAACCCAGTACTTTAGCAGTGATGCGTGTTTATACAAACAGACAGACTGACAGACATACATTACATATTCCTAGACACCTGCAACTATTATTTCACGAAAATCGAATAAACACAAATTATAGGCTATATAGGCTAATATATAATTATAGGCTATATATCATCACGCTAAGGTCAATAGGAGCACAGAGTACGTTATATAAATAGAGGTCGCACTCGTTCTTTCCAATCAGCGCCTCTATAATATGACTTTCGAACTAACATTGTTGGTTATAAATGTACATTTATAGCTATGTATGTATGCATACAGCGGTACTGCATAAATCGTATACAAGTTTTTGATCATTTTTATTTGTTTTTATTTATTTTATATTCATCGTAAAGCATATCTAAATCCAAGTATGTATATGCAGGAGTCAACGTTATAAGTAAATCCGGACATAGATAAAATTGTTTGTGGGAGTCAAGAAAATTTAAGGGAGCACACTCTCGTAACAAATACGTAAACAAAGAGAATGAAAACAAATAGTTGAAAATTGTCAGTTTGAAATGTCAAAATTAATTGTCATCCACCATCTTTTGTTATCAAACTTGCTAAAAAAATTATATAACAGTGCCATCTAGGGAGTTGATTGATAACCAAAAATAGACGAGCCTTTTCCATACAAATTCGATTCTGAGAAGTGAAAATAGTGTGAATAGGAGTGGAGCACCAATGAGGAATGTTTTATTCCTCTTGAGAGCTTCCGCTGCGTGTTAGCGTTAGCCCAAAGTAACTATTACACGCGAACGAAGCCGCGGGCAGTGGCTAGTTATAAAATAATCATCTTTAATCATTTAACAGTGCCTACATATAAGTATGCGTTTCATCAAACAAGCTATAGTTGAAAACAAACATTTTAAAATTAATTAACTTCCCTATCAAACAACCCAAGAGCTAAACATAACTAACTTTCCGTAGTTCGACTTTGTAAGCCCATATTGTTTTATCTGTCACAAGTGAAACACCTTTTAAATTTAATTAACATTTACCTTAGGTTTGCTTAAGAAGCTCATAGAATAATCTACCTTTATCAGACACAGTTTTAAATCATTTTTGTTGTAACGTAGGCAGAAATATTGCAAGCTACTGTTTATGTTAAAAAACTAGCTATCCGTTCCGCATGAATGTACAACAGAAAAAAATGAAACCAAATCTTTAAGTGGCAATTATACTACACGTCAATCGCCAATTTTGTTAATATTTTTGAAGATCATTCTAATGTGTTTTGTCTCACGCGCTCACTCAATTTTGTCATATGGAGATTTATTTACCCAGGTTTTTTTACTCTTCTATACGACTTTCCGAACATTTTCCTTCATACAAATCTTGTCCTGACAATTAAAAACGCGCAATTCACGCACACACACAATATATATAAAGCTAATAAATAAAGCCGTTCTGGAGTGATGTGTTTACATGCTTCCAGGAATTGTTTTTTTTTTTCTATAGAAAATCAATATCACGTCGATTTATGACAGTTACACATAAGAAAATACGTCAAAATTGACAGTCTAATGAAATATAGATAAATATAGACTGAACACAGGAATGATTATGTTTAAACAAATTATAAAGAAATAATTCATATGGAAGAAATTAAAATAAAACATAAACGAGAATTTATTTCTCTTAAAATATCTTGTACTGAAGTGAAAACACCAGTGCACGGGACACCTCGGCTAGCGCTGTTGCCTGACTCAGGCAATTCGCGACCCATCTGAGCTAACCTAAGCTTAGCTACATATTTATACTTATATGAGTTATTGAAACATATATGTGTACCAAGCATACCTATCTCAACAACTCTTATATGTATTTTGTGTCGGATAATTATTTCTAAACTATTTCTGTTTCATAAGGGAAAAAAATAATTCCCTTCCACTTTCATGTGTAAGCATGTGTGTGGAGGTGATATGTGTAATATTGTTGCAGTTATGTAAGATTTTGTGTCACTGTATCGCGCGGGCAGCGTACTCAAGGGCTTCACGCCGAAGGAACGGACCTAGTCTGGTGTGCGGGAGCGAAATTAACCCCCAGACCACGGCGGCGTGATTTGTGGTTACGCGGGCGTGAGAGTGAACAGGCTCTGTTTAGAGAAACAGGCTGGTACTGATCATTCGCTGCCGTTATATCAACGGCAAATATGTCGAATATGTCGCGGACGTCTTTTGTGGCGCGTAGTGTTAAGTATGGAAAGATTGTATGCTCAAACTCTATAAAGTACAAGTCGGCGTCAAATTTTTTGACCACCTTTTTCAGCGTTCTACATATAATTTCGCAAAACACAAATTTAGATATAAATACTTATTATATTATAAGAATCGAGACAACTTATAGATAAATAAATGCCGATTTTAGATATTTATAATAATATTTTAACTTAGTTTTGTGTTAAATTCTTGACTATATAACGCGCAAGCCCGAATTGGCGGTTATATTATAAATTATTATACATTACAAATTACTTACTTAAGTTCAAAATTATGTATCTACCTATTTACAGACAAAAATCATTCATAATCATAATTTGAAAGATTCGTAGACAGAAGTTGCTCTAATCGTGAAGGTAGGTATGTATGTGCGAAGCATGAACTTTCTCGGCGAGTTACCGACCACCGTCACATAAACTGGGAACTGTAACTGTTCGTAAACAAGTCTTAACAAAGTTTTGCGGTTAAATTGTAGTCTTGGTGTTTCGTGAGCACCTACATCCATTGTTAAGTATGAACTCGAACAGTTAGAACATCTGCTTTCTGCGTTGAAAGCCACGAATTCGATCTTGATTGGAGTCAAGTTTTCTTGACTTTGAACTTTAAGATAAACTTTGCTTTCGGTGTGTAGGTGGTTATATAGCGTTCATGTCTTTGACAGTTATAGAAAACTTATGACATAATTATAAACGTAGAAGTAAACTGAGTTAGTAAACAAAAGAAAGTGGAAGTGCCTACACAGGAGTTGTTTTTTCAAATAATCTTCTATTGTGCATAATCCACAGGTTTCGTTATGTAATAGTATAAAGCCACTTAAGCTATGAGTTTGCAAGTTCTATCCGCACACAGACTGACTTTTATATGATGAGCATAATTTGTCTAAATATTTAAATAGCCAAAGTGTACGGTATATAAGATTCTTAGTTACTGCAATACATGGTATGCTTAATTTGGGATTAAATCGCGATGTGTGAACTTGTGTTAAAAAAAATCGTAGATATTAAACTAGCAATTCTGTTTGTATATTGTCACTTCGAGTTTTCCGACTAAATCTGCTCGTTTACTTTATCACTGCCATTTATATAACTGAACAAACAACTTATACCGCTGAGTTTGTATACGGCAAGCCAAGGTACAATGAAGTCCTTTAATTAAATTGCAAATGTATGAATTGAACTTTAAGATAAACTTTGTTTTCGGTGTGTAGGTGGTTATATAGCGTTCATGTCTTTGACAGTTATAGAAAACTTATGACATAATTATAAACGTAGAAGTAAACTGAGTTAGTAAACAAAAGAAAGTGGAAGTGCCTACACAGGAGTTGTTTCTTCAAATAATCTTCTATTGTGCATAATCCCCAGGTATCGTTATATAATAGTACAAAGCCACTTAAGCTATGAGGTTGCAAGTTCTATCCGCACACAGATTGACTTTTATATGATGAGCATAAATTATTTGTCTAAATATTTAAATAGCCAAAATGTGCGGTATATAAGATTCTTAATTACCGCAATACATGGTATGCTTAATTTGGGGTTAAATCGCGATGTGTGAACTTGTGTTAAAAAAAAATCGTAGATATTAAACTAGCAATTCTGTTTGTATATTGTCACTTCGAGTTTTCCGACTAAATCTGCTCGTTTACTTTATCACTGCCATTTATATAACTGAACAAACAACTTATACCGCTGAGTTTGTATACGGCAAGCCAAGGTACAATGAAGTCCTTTAATTAAATTGCAAATGTATGAAAATGGACTTTCTTCATAACTTTTTTGTGTTTTAAGATGTAAAGCTGAAACTCGTAAGTCTCATTAGCGGGGTGGTAACGAAGCCTTAGGGGCCTTGACCTTGACCCCGGGCGTCCTTGTTCATTTATTTGTCGCTGAAAATGTCATACTTGGACTGTAGGTTTATTTTAGACCTTGATGATAGACCTACAACTATATAAAATAAAGGGTTATATACAACTATGTTTACCCTTGTTTTCCCCTACCATTTCGTTTTCATCACCTTTTAAATATTCATTTCAGAATTCGTTTTAAAATTTCAATTTACTTAGCTTTCTATATTATAAGTCGTCTCTCTATCTATACTAATATTATAAAGAGGTAATGTTTGTGAATTTGTCACGTTGTCCCAGGAACTACTGGTCCGATTTAAAAAATTCTTCCAGTGTTATATAGCTCATTTATCGAGGAATGTTAAGCTATATATCGTCACGCCAAGACCAATAGGAGCGGAGCACCAATGAAGAATGTTTCAAATTGAGTCTTTTTTTCCTTTTGAGAGCTTCTGCTGCGTGGTAGCGTTAGCCCAAAGTAAATAATCCACGCGGACGAAGTCGCGAGCAGAGGCTAGTAGTAAATATATACATGTATATTAGGGTGAGCCAAAAAAACTAACCTATCGATGTTATAGGTTCAAAATTAATATATTTACCGAAAGAAAAATGTCTGCGGAAGGCTGAATTTTTAGCTCAATTTTAAAAGGTGTCGGTGAGCAGTCAAAGTTTCCCATTTAAATAATACGTAAAAAAATCTGTTTTCATTAAAAGTATCATAAGTTTTAAACCGTATGAGCTAATATTTTTACATCGCTGATTCTTGTAGAGTATAAAATTTCCTAAAAAACTTTAGTTCATAGGGATTAAAAATTATTATACTTTTAATAAAAAAAAAGATTTTTTTACGTGTTATTTAAATAAGAAACTTTGACTGCTGACAGACACCTTTTAAAATTGAGCTAAAAATTCAGCCTTCCGCAGACATTTTTCTTTCGGTAAATAGGTTCATTTTAAGCTATAACTTCGATAGGTTAGTTTTTTTGGCTCACCCTAATGTATATAGATGCTCTTTTAATGAATATGGTGGCTAAGGGAAAATGAGTGTATCAGTTACTAGATACACTTAGAAATAGTATATATATATTAGTCTTTAAACAAAATCTTTTGTTTATCTAAATTCTCCTACAGAATTTTAAAATTTCAAAATGTAACCTTATATGGATCAAGTGTAAAATATCAAAATTTTTAGGTGATAGGATTGCTTTCACTTCATGTCACTTTGCTTCATGTAGCCATAAGAGTAAAGCAATATTTCCAAAGTCAATGTTAATATTTTAATGTTTAGTTTTTCTTTATGGCGTACTCACTTCATATGATGATTCAATAAAAAAATGAGCGAAAAATACTTTGTAAAATCAAAATAAGAAAATTTGTTTGCTCATGAAAGTAATCTATGACTTAGATCATCTTTGTCTTGGATTCATCATTTGATTCTAATGTGTATCCATTACTTTTGCAAGCATGGTACTGTGTGTATCACTATTCCCTATAATGTACAGACTACATTTAATTCAATATCACCCAGAAATACCACCTACCCATGATATCGTGTAAAATTAATTGATAATTGTGTCATGGTAAATGTCTTTATTTTTGTAAAGTTATCTTTACTTAGAATTTGAGAGCCTTACCACTTTATGTAACCGCCTGTTTTTCTTTCAAATTTATAATTCATTTCTATTTTCACTTAGACATAGATTTTTTTTATGTTTATACAATTTTAAAAAAGTGGCAAATAACGGAGTAGCCATGATGAAAACCTTTGATAATAGAAGACCCTTTGACAAAAGAACCCGAATAAAGTTCAAACTTTAAAAAATCAATTAATTATGGTCGAATGTCGACCACTGGGCGCCCACTAGTACTACTAAATATGAATAAAAAATGACAATCTATTTTCTAATGTAACATTCCATATTTAAAACTACCTCATACACGCAGTTCGCATCTAAGAAAGGAGTTTGCATTACAAACACGTGCTATTGCAATCGTCTTTGAGGGTCACTAACACTGTTCTACCACGTGCTCACGTATGGGATTGAATATATTTTTTGTATTTTTCTAGATAATTAGGGCAAATACTAAGCACCTATTATTTTAATTGTTTTAGAATGAGAATCAAGTACTGAGTGTCTTCCATAAATATTACTACTGTTCAAACTTTCATCTTGTGTAAATGTTAATATATAGGAGTGAAAAAATTTACCAATAAAACACATAATCATGATTTAATAAGTATATAATATGACTCAGGTAATAACGTAACCATCTGTGTATCCTGTTTAATCTACTGATGGTTTATTTTTGACTGTTAACCGGATATCTAGTACAACTATCTTCTTAAAAACTTCAACTAAATCATTTCTTACACTCGTTCTGATCTGATTTAAACGACCTCCTCCGGCGCCCCCTATTAACCTCAATATCCTTTCCGATGGACACTCAACATTAAGTGAACAGATAATTTTGTCTTGTTCTTCGATTTCTTCATAATATTCCAATCTAATTTGTAAGTTATAAGGGATTTCTTGTTGCAGAAAATCTAAAAATTTTGCTCTAACTGCCTCTTCAATTAATGACTCGGGTGTTTGATCTGTCCATTCATTTGGAGAATAATGATATCTTGACATCTTAGCATTGCTTATCAAGTAATCCTACAAAAAAACACAAAATTTATATATATATATATATTAGTATGTCATCATTGTATAATACATATATTTTTTTGCTTATATAAATTTTATTATTCCATTTTGTTTTATTTTAAGCTTATTCAAAATTCACTTTCAATTTTAAACTTAAATATTTTTGTTTTCTTATAGTCCTTTCAAGCATTTAAAACAAAGCTAAACGGTTTTTATATCCAGGTTATGCTTCACATAAATATAATCTTAATAGATATCACATATTTTGAATCAACCAACCCTGATGTCTGAAACGCCATCTCCATTCAATGCAGAGACCATAAATACATCAGAAAATTTACTATAACCCTTGTTTGAATTATTTTTATCTTGCTTATATCCAGGCACTGGTTTCCCGGCAATATAACCATTCGTTAAACTTCTAATAATGGACAATAGTTGTATCTTTGTTTTTATTTGATCAATCTGGAATAAACAAATAACAACATTCAGTTAAACAACTCTCTTTATGCCTCTCGGTTGATCAAAGTTAATTTAAAAAACTTTAAAATAATTCAGAGGAGGCCTTGTGTGGTGAAGCAGAAAAAACAAAAGTGAACTTAAAATTACAGAGGGTTGTTGACGAGAAGGAGTACTAGCAAAAATGATTTTAAACAAATAAATAACCTTCACATTTAATCCAGACAAAAAATAATTCACTTGAAACAACATTATAAAAAGAGAGATGTCACAGGTACAAGTAGACCTTAAAGAGAGATATCAAAATTCTACCGCACAACAGATTAATATGGAGTTTATGATACTTTTTAAATCAGTGGAGAAGAACAAAGATAGGAGTATAATAAAACAAATAAATACGGTATTTTACAACACAAATAAAACAAATTATTTGCTAGTACAAGACCTTAGAGTATAATTATTTAGAGCATTTTATCCACTTGAATAGTAATTTACTTAATTCAAAACCAGGAAATAGATTTGTTACGAAATTCGAAAAAGTTTAGTTCAAACCTAATCACTTCTATATTCGCAATACATAAATTCAACAAACAGACAGTACCTTGTTAATAATAAGAAAACTAGGTATATCTTGAACTGCAGTGTTTAATATTTTAATCACATCAGGATGAATGACCTCTTTAGTATATCTATTTGATATATCATGTACAACACCAACAACATCAGCACATCTTAAACTCTTGTGGCAGGCTTCGAGCATTGATTCTGGTAAATTGTATCTGTAATAAAATATAACATAGAACGACCTGTTTATAAATATAATATTATAAGGGTGTAAGGGGTGTCGAATGGGGTGTAAGGGGTGTCGAATGGGGTGTAAATGGTGTCAAATAACTTGAGACATCCAAGCCAACCTCACCTGTATGTGGTGCACCCTGCTGAATAACGAATGAGGCAATGGCAACCACCATGTATATGGCGAAAAAGCCCATCATAGTGATTCCCTTCTGTGGGTCGCATTTCAGGATCAGCCAGTGCATATCCAGCTTATCGGTGGATAATGTGTCACTCGGTGGTCGCAATTGTTTTTGGATTGTACTGTGCTTACCATCAGGTAAAGTGCAGTCATTTTGCCGTGCTACAATAAAAAAAGGCTTTCAATGTAAAGTTATAACAAGGATAAATTATGCTGCTTCCAAATTAATTTAAAAAAGTAAAATAACATCTATACTAATACTATAAAGCAGGAGGGTTTATTTATTTGTTTCGTTAAACGTGCTAATCTCAGGAACTACAGGTCCGATACGTAAAATTATTTCAGTATTAGATACCCTCACGCTAAAACCAATAAGAGCAGATTAACATTGAAGAATGTTTCAAAATTGTTACTTTTTTTCTTTTGATAGCTTCCGCCGCATGTTAGTGTTGGCCTAAAGGAACTGTTACAATTGGACGAAGTCACTGACAGAAGTTACTTTAATGTAAATATAATACTTTTAAAATTCATTTTCAAGGTAACATTTTATAAATATAATTTACTTCTTTTGCTCTCTGTTTGTGACAATGCCTGGTGTATCCAAGAAAATGATTTGTGTCTCATTGTGATAACACATTGCTCTAATCATTTTTATTGTTGTATGAACTTTGTTGGATGCTGCACATACCTGTAAAATAAAATAAATTTACATTCATATCATCCCAATTATATTATTCTCCTTAAATTAACATTGATTCATAATATTACATAAAGTTTAAAAACTTTAATTCAAAATTTTCTATTAAAATAAAATATGTATTTTGCTCTCATTTAAGAGTAACTAAAAAGAAACTTTATATATACAATTCATTTACAATTTTATAACTCTTGAATTAAAAGG
>MU158764.1:1232216-1253307 GCA_015888305.1 Antheraea pernyi | reverse complement strand
TAGAGTTTTTTGATGAGTGTATATATATCTTTCAAAAGAGTTCTTGAAAATATTAGTCAACCCAGTATCAGAAACACTGTGATAAATTTTATTTGTTCATGCTATCATTTCGTTATTTAACTGTTTATTAGGTATTTTATTTTTCGCGTGGGCATTACTGATATTGCGTGACATTACACGAGACTCGACTTCCTTATCCAAGCTTTTGGCCGATTGTAATTGCCTATACTATATACATTCATTCATAAATTATTTATATTTTGTATTTACTTTATGTCGTGTTCATGTATACGTATAATAAAATCGTTCTAATATATTTATCTGATAAACTATTTTTGAACACTTACGTTATGTATATATTTAAAAAATCCGAATGTATATAAGCCCATAAGTTCAGAATGGTTGCACCTATTTGGCTAATACTATTTTTTTGTGTTTGCAATTGTAAGAACAAGGTTTGTATGGAAGAAAATATATGCAAAATCATACTGAAAGTAAACAATTTGGGTTAATAAATATCTGTGTAAAAATGTGTGAGACAGATCTTCAAAAAAATTTACAAGTTCTTCATTACATAGTCTTACTGTAAAGAGAAGATTTTGTCTCATTGTCTTCGTATTTAGTTATTATTATAGTAATGAATGTTTCATATCAAACGCTCTCAAAGGTAGTGGTTATCTATATTTTAATTATGTAATATATGACTGTATAATTTACATACCATATTGTGTCTTTATTCAAGGATAAATAATAGTGTCTAATAAACAGAGTAAAACAATAGGTGAAAGCAATCTATCCTAAATACTATGAACTAAATGCTTTATACACATGGAAGGCGAAAAATCAAAACTCCTGTACAACAGTATTATTTAAAGCAAGACGATAAAGATCTCCTTGTTTCCACATAGTTACGGACATTCCCTAGAGATGGCGTTAAACTGATAATTGAGAATATGTTTTGTAATATTTTCTAAGAAATACAGCTAAGAAAGTGATCATACAATAACAATTAGAAGTAAGCAGACTATTATAAATTTAATAAATCATAAGTTATCTAAAATCCGATACAAATATGCACATAGAGGTCTCGCTAGTAGGTACGATTCATGCAAGGTAGACGAAATTATTTCGAATGTTTTACGTTAAGATACCTGTTATTTGTATCTCATGATATTCAATATATTAAAAAAAATTGTGCTCTACAAATGTCAAGTGAACATATTCAATCAGAAAATATTAATACGACTATAAAATTCTAAAAAGGTTCCTATTACATTACCACAAAATTATTATGCTCAAATGAAACCCAGGGGAAAATAAATAGGCGATATTTAATACCATGCTATGACATTATAGCGTTGAACAATAAAGAAAAAGTGCCGTTACTCAGAATGTCAGACAGACACAAGATTGGAACATCGCTTACCCACATTTGTTAGCAAAATGGTACGATTTATTTCCCTTTTGTGATCTCTTTTATGGATAGTTTTATTTATGGAGAATACAAAACAAGCATGCAATATAAATGTTACGTATTTTCTAAACAATTAAGTTTATGAGCGTTTATTGTTGGAGTGTAACGTATTGGAAACGTGTTTGGTGACGGTAATCATTTATTTATATAAAGTAAGTAACATTTGTTATAAATGTGCAATGGGATAATTTATATGAAAAACTTTTTTTTAAATATGTTACCACTTTTATATATTGTTCTATTATGTTTATGAATGTGTCTTATGTAAATCCTACTAGCGGACCCAGCGGGCCCAGTGGACATTGTCCCGCTCCGATATTTAAAAAAACCATCACAAAATATATACCTAGACCTTCCTCATGAATCCTAATCTACTGATGAAAACTGCATGAAAATCCTTTCAGTAGTTTTTGAGTTTATCGCGAACAGACAGACAGACGTGGCAGACTTTGTTTTATATGTAGTGATGTAACAACATTAATTGTTGTTAAAAGTGCATATAATATTTTAATATATATATCTTCTCAGGAGTAGAGGTAAAAAATGTAGAATAAAAACACTGATTAATAATAAGCAACTTATTGGTGGGATTTTAACCTGCCATAATTAAGAACATGCAGAATTTGACTTTATACTGTGTAATATAGTTTGATTAATATCCACTAGTGACATGAATTAAATATATCAATTTGGAACATGAATTCTGAGATGTCATAAAAACTTTCTGGAATTTTCTAGCAAGAAGTCACCAAAAGAAATTAACTTGATAATACGAAACAATTACCTACTCAATAATGGTAGTAATAATAATAGTCTTTATAACGAGGATTGTTAGCCAAAATAAAGAGGTAGAACAATGTAATGCTGAATAGATAATAATTTACGATTCATCGAAAATGTCTGTTTATTTTATAAGATTCAATAGATCCTTAATTTCGTTGAGAGTGGAATTTATATAACGAAGTAAAGAGAAATGAAGATTATTAGGTAACTTTATAATCAAAGTATATTATTAAAGTAATTCTTAAATCACACGAGCTTTTAACAAGTAATTTATACGAAACGATACGAAAAACTCATAATTTTAAAGTTAAAGCAAGGAGATTAATTGTGATCCCTTTTCTCTTGTAGGGGACTAAAACTTAATTTTGTTTCTTAAAGTTACTTAAGGCTAAGCGTTGGATTAAATCTTTTTAATTCTTGGAATGGATTGTATAAAATTAACTACTTTCAAATATCATATTAAAACTTAAACAATAATATAGTATACGTGTATTAAGTACCTACTGTGAGCGTGTAGCATTTGTTTCGTATTAACGTCTGAGAACTCGTATTGGTAGAAACATTCTTGAAAATATTTGTACAAAAGTAGGAGAGTTTAGAAGTAAGTTTGTAATTTGTTTCTAGTTCGCGAGACTGCGAATGGCTGGGAATATTATTATAAGAATATGCTGAATTTAATTGAAAATTTGTGTTGCAATATCAAATACTTTTATACTTTGCATGCACAATGCAAAAAGTAAATTACTGTCTGGGCAGCTCATAGCTCTAATCGAATTGTAAGTACCGTAAGAAAATTTTAACTCATCTATCTATTAACAGCATTCACGCAGTCAATGATTGAAGAGCAGGCATTTATATATAAAAATCCAAGACGCACAGTCTCGAATAAAAGTAGCGCTCAAAACCGACCGCAAAAACTCCCCAATATACACACGTGATTATAGTTATGCGATAAACTTATGATTTTGCAAGTACAACCTTACCGGAATGCTTTAAAGTTGCTTTTACAAGGACGCTTGAATACTATTTGAAATGGCTGCATGATTCAAAATTATGCACTCATTTTTGTGTGCCGGTTGTGAGACTGTTAAGTGCGAATTTTGGGTTTTTGTATATAGAAAGCAAGAAAGAAATACTTTATTGTTGCAACAACCATACAATTACGTTAAATTACACAAAGTAATTAGACAGAAAAAAAATCATTTGAAAATGAAAAATAGATGTCCAATAATTGGCGAACCCATTCAGCAAAAATGTGCAATACAGTAAGTAGTACTGCAGCGCTAATTTTCGATGGTAGCCCATATGATAATAAACGGACGTGCAGTCGGTCATATTAATGTCAATGATTCAAGCTTCGAACCGACCTAGCACAATTAGGACAACAGCTGTCATGAAATCAGTGAAGGCACGAATCCAATCCAATCCAATGCCGCGCGTAAGGAAAAAAACTGAGCTCTTTAGATTCGGTTAAGCAGAGCCACAATTAAATGAAGACCTGATGACTACGAGTTTATCGTAGTAAGAATGTACATCATCTAGCGGGCCCGGCGGAGATTATCCCGACCTGATACTAAAAAAAATCCTTAACAAATTATATAGCTTACTCCTGAATCACTTTATCTACTGGTGAAAACAACCTGGAACTCCGCTCAGAAATTTTTGAGTTTATCGCGAACAGGATTTTCATGCGGTTTTCACCAGTAGATAAAGTCGTTCATGAGCAATGTTTAGGTGTTTAATTAGTCAATTTTTAATTATCAGGGCAGTACAACGTCCGTCGAGGCCGCTAGTCCCTTATGAAAATAGTAACACGATGAAGTTGAGGACAGGCGCTAGTATATATATAGATTCAAATAATGTCCGTACAAATGCCGCAGGATAGACATAAAATGAATACGTAACGCGCTGAAATACCAAAACTCGTTTTATTTGACAGCGTAACAGATACAAATTTTATGCAATGGTATCCTTCGGCGATGATTCATTCATTCCACAACAAAACAAAGGGCACGATAACGCACACATACGTAAAGTAATATTGTAACGCCACACTGTTTTATATAAAATGTGGAAGTAAGATGGCATATTCTCAATATCCGTGGTGAAAAAGAAATAGTTATATGTTGCTTAAATACGGGCGGATTCACGGAGCAGCCGTCAAAAGTAAGTAGGGCGCTCTCGAAGCGCTTTTGACGTATCTACAGCTTTTTAGTTATAACATCATTGGCTACAGCTACTTCTAAAGCCGCTTGTTGAAGTTGAAAACCCGTGGCCAGGCACCATGATGCCCAGTTGTGCACAAATTATCGTGCAATTGATTAAACTGTGCATAGCTCAAATGTTACTATTGTGTACACAATTTATAGTAAACAATTTTGGAGTACATACGCAATTAGGACTCGCTTAAACCGGATTCGGTGTGAATGGGGCATGCAATGAACGTGATTCAGCCGGACCGTAGGTCGTGAAAGATAACTAACTAGATGGAAATTCGTTGTAAGCACTACTGAAGTTAATGTGAAATTTAGCTTAGTACATAATATATGAAAATTGCCCTAGTGCATTTTAGCGTTGAATAACACTTACCACGTAATTTATGTATGTTATTGTACTTATATATTTCTAAAATTACCACTATGTATATTAGTATGGGTTTTATTTTATCATTTTGTATAATAGAAGGTATAATAATGAATAATTAGTAATATTCGGTAAATACTAGTACTAAATAATAGTAAACTAGATTATTTAGCAAATAAAATCTCATCATTAATGTTCCAAAGTTAGGAACTCTTAGGAAAGTTATGATCATACGAAAGGTTAAGTACTGGAAAAAAAATCGGATCAAAAATTTAAATGTTTCTTGTCAAAAAAAAGTTAGAACCCCGTAAATCAAAGAATATTTATTAAATCAGAAAACGATACAACAATGATTGTACATCGCTTAAATGTGTTATTATTACATTTTAAAACGTTGATGATTTGGCGGTTACACAATAAGATCACGTGTTAACATTTAAGTTCAAATCACACGAGCTTGACTTTTTGTTGCAAATATGTGACGTCATAATATCGTGTAAAAGTATTTTCAATTATTTGAAGTTTAAATTTTGTAAAGAATACCTAAGTAAGTGCCAATACTAGTACTAAATAATAGTAAACTAGATTGCAAATAAAATCTCATCATTAATGTTTCAAAGTTAGGAAAGTTATGATCATACGAAAGATTAAGTACCGGAAAAAAATCAGTTGCAAAATTAAAATGTTTCTTGTCAAAAATACAAGTTAGAAACACCGTAAATCAAAGAATATTTATTAAATCCGAAAACGATTTAACACTGATTACTTAGTACATCGCTTAATATTAAATTTTAAAACGTTGATGATTTAGCGGTTACACAATAATATCACGTGTTAACATTTAAGTTCACATCATACGAGCTTGACTTTTTGTTGGAAACATGTGACATCATAATATTATGTAATATTATGTTAAAGTATTTTCAATTATTTTAAGTTTTATTTTTGCAAGGAATACCTAAGTATGTGCTGGTTATTGTTCTGCGAAGAAATATTCTTTCTATCTATATCTTTCTATAAGTTTTTTCCACCAGATTGTCATTAAGCGTCAGGAGAGATCCTATAATTTGATAGAAAAACTGCTTTATTATTTCCCAACAGAATAACTTCCATGTCTGGAGTTGTATTATTGGATGTCGTCTCTTCGCTTATTATGAAAAGGTATCAATATTATTATAACTTTGTGTTACCTTTTACTATAAATCGAAGTATTAATAACGTTACTCATGAGTAATCATTTTGATATAAATACCTACATTATATTATACAATTTTGTATCGAGCTATGTTAAGGGTGGATGCCCATATCTAATATGTTATCTTTGTCACGAAAGATATTTACTATCTTTGGTTCAAAGTATCTTAGTTGTGACATATAATTACTATAATTATCATATATATTGTTAGTAAAATATTTATCCTTTTATTATCAAAACGTTTTGTAGGTGGTAGAACCACGCTTATTACTGGTTTCAGCATGAATGGGTCGGCTCGCCCGGGGTAGTACCACTCTCTCAGAGAAAACCGACGTGAAGTAATAGTGCTTACATTGTTACGTTTCATTCGGTCAGTGTGAGCCTCCCTCCCCTCCCCACTCCTTCCCCTACTCCTCCTACACAGGTTGGAAACGCACTTGCGACTCCCCTGGTGTTGCTAGTGTCTATGGACGGCGGTGATTACTTAACATCAGGTGACCCGCCTGTTCGTTTGCCTCCTATGATATAAATAAAAACGTCAAAAAACTTATACCTAATACGAAGTACAAAATTTAAATACTTAAATTTTCTCTTCAAATATTAAATTCTTAGTTGAAGAATTACTTTATAATTAAACTTTGCTTAAAGAATAATAATTAACAGCTACAGAAAACATGGTAATTCATTTCGTGAACATCTTAGTCTGCTGAATCCATCTTGGCGTAACCTATTTCCGACATGTTTACAATCTTCGTTCCGTCAGTTTCGAAACTTAGCCGCGACTAACCGACTTGAAAAGTTGTCGGAAGCGAGCGTCATGAACAAAATCTAAGTGAATTTATCAAACGTGACTATGTAATAGGCTTACCGGAAGTTGCTTAGCAACTCGAGAGTCGAGTACCACGAGTAAGATTATTTCAAAGATAAGTATCATCGTACCTTTTGTGTCAGCTATTTTTATAGGAGGCAGTTACTTTGTCTGTATCATGGATGGTTTATTACTTTGTGCTTTGAAGACAGACTTGATGAGATATTTATTTGAAGCGATCATGGTTCAGTGATTAACGTTCTCGGATACCACGTATCAGAATAGTTCGAATCTTTGAGAATGAACCGGATATTTCGGTGAAGGAAAACATCGGAATGAAACTTCCTTTAAGTCCGTCTGGGTAGTTAAAAATCTGTCGCCAAGTATCATATAGATGTGTTATGGTAAGTGTACTTCAAAATCAAAATATCTAAAGGATATTTATAACTAAAATGCTGTAAATACATGACAAAACAAATGGAACTAAAACGCACACATACGTATACTATCTTAGATAAAATGTGGAAGTAAGATGGCATATTGTCAATATCGGTGGTGAAAAGAAATAGTTATATGTTGCTTAGATACGGACGGATTGGCGGGGCAGCTATCAAAAATAAAAAAATAAGCTAGCTAGCTAAGTTTTAACAAAGCACTTATGACGTATCTATAGTTATAATATATTAGGTATATTATCAAATCAAATCAAAAACACTTTATTCAATTTAGGCCCTGAGAAGGCGCTTATGAACGTCAAAACCACCACCGGTTCGGAAAACAACCCAGTCATCGAGAAGAACCGGCAAGAAACTCGATCTGGTTTATCTCTTTATGATATATATTTTTACAAACCATAAATAGTTACATTAATTATTAGTGGATGCACAGAGAGGGGTGTCATTTTCAGACGTCACAATCGTTCACATATTGATTTTCCCTATAAATAGCCTTTAGATATTAAAACCCGCTTGATATGGTTCTTGAACTCACTATCCGGCAAATCGGTAATTTGTTTTGGGACTTTGTTATAAAACCTAACACTATTACCTAAAAAACTGTTTTTGGACTCTTTGAGCCTGAAGCATGGAATTACCAATTTGTTGCTGTTTCTAGTATTTAAATTATGTTGGTATTTTACTAGATTCAGCATATCTAAGTTTTTGCAGGCATACATTAAATTATCAAGAATATATTGGGAGAGCAGAGTTAAGATACCGAATTCCTGAAACTTAGCCTTTAATGATTCGCGAGGCCTCATATTATTAATTGCTCGAACTGCCAGTTTTTGTAATCCACCTCACCTGCTGTCCTCCACAACAAAATATCATAAGACATTAAACTGTGGAAGTAAGCGATTTAGACCACTTGAGAGCCAGTTTCCATCTAGTTTTAGCGTGTTTATCATCTTGCACCATATCGTTTTTTGTTTATGTCATTTTTTATGTGGGTTAACTGATTTTAAATGATCACCACCGTCCATAGACACTAACAACACCAGGAGAGTCGAAAGTGCGTTGCCAGCTTATGTTTGGGGGAAAGGGAATGAGGAGGACAGGAGAGGGGAAGAGAGGTGGGCCTCTGGCGCTCTCACTGACCAAACGAAACGCCACAATGCAAACACTGTTACTTCACGTTGGTTTTCTTTGAGCGGGTACTACCCCAGACGAGCCGACCCATTCATGCTGAAACCAATAATAGCTTCAGCGTGGCTCTATCACTCTTATTATTTAACATCAAATGAGTTTCTCGTCAAACGCGGAAAACTTGTATAGTATGAAAAAAACATATTTATTCACCGTTATTATTAAATAATACATACACGCTGCATGGTGGGCCGGGATAATTGTGTCGGGCTGGATTGCGATTACCATACCTGTACCATACCATACCCGTCATAGTGGCCCACTTAGGTATGTCGGGTTCCGCAATCAGCCGGTGTGTATCCAATTTCAAATGGGCTGGAATGGATTTCTACCCTACTCATGGCAACGAATAGATATGTAGTGTAAAACTTATAACAGTGGTTTTCTTTTTGTTTGTTATGGTTTGGGGTCGGTTAGTAAAAATTAGCTAAGGAGGATATATAGATCTCTCCGTTGATGCCATGGTTTTTGGATTGCATTCTCCTTACTATAAAGTAAAGTGGACTACCTCTGTCTTGTATCGCTAAAAGAAAAAAAAGAAGACTACACATTCGATTTAGACCAGACTTCAATGTCGTTATGTTTCATTCTTAAATTGCCGGAGTAACTCGAAAAATCTTGAAAAATCTTATTGATAATGTGCCGCTCGTTTATACTTTTTGGTTATTCACGTATTTTGTCTGCAATAGTATATTCATTAAAAATATAATAGTCATTATTAAAAAAAAATTAGTGCGTTGAACCGTCACACGCGATTGAAGTAAAACTTCTTTGGCGTTATAAGAGATGGTGATTAAGTTAAACATAAATACATCATATGAGAATTTCAAAAGGCATTTATTGGTGATGTAACACTAGTAATATATATATATTTTTTGTGTACTTTTCTATATTTTATTTACTTTACAACAAAGAGTTGTTAATAATATTTCCTGTGATATTTAAGTTCCTAATTAGCTGATAAATAGCACTACAGATAATGAAGCTTTGATTGAATTTGTTACTTATTTACATTGAAACCACATGGCAGCACGGTCGTGCGTCCATATATATTTAGAGAGATCTATACTATATGATTTTTATTAAATTCAATTTTTTTTTAAATATTGTTTTTTTTTCAAAAAATTTTGATTGATTTGTTTATAAACTATTTATTGATAAAATCAAACATATTTAAAAACCGGATGGTACAGAAAAGTGACGCCATATTGCCGTAACGGACTTCCGTTGAATTGTCATCCAGTTACCTCCTAGTCGCGCCTAATGAAATTTTACTTCAAAACATTATTGTCTTTATAGCAGTCAACCTCAAGATTAAAATTGTTCCAGTGAAAGTAAGCAACATAAAGACTCAATCTAATATGTAAACGTTGTTATTTTGTTATTATGTTTTATACTGAAATCAATACGCATGATGCCGCTGGCTATTGCATTTGTTTATATGTAACATAAATCAAGATATTGATTTAGAAATGGTAAGTGTTTATGGAATGAAATAGAGTCTAGGAATATTGGTAATTAATGAAGTGGTATTTACAAATTAAAGGATAAAGTTCGACCACACGACTCGCGAATTCCTTAAGAAGGCTGCCAAAGACAAAATACTTGCGTCGCTTGAGGCCTTCCATTGACGTAGCAGTTGCGTAAGTCGTCAATGGCGTAATTAGAAGATGGGGCGATGCCTTAGTATTGAGGTAGGTGCTATCCTATAGTAAGGGTAGACCCGACTCGCGAATTCCTTAAGAAGGCTGCCAAGGACAACATATTTGCGGCGCTTGAGGCCTTCCATTGAAGTAGCAGTTGCGTAAGTTATCAATGACGTATCTAGAAGATGCGGCGATGCCTTAGTATAGAGGTAGGTGCTATCCTATAGTAAGGCTTGACCTGTCTACCAGAGCATAAACATCATTCTTTCGGCTTTCTTACCATCTACACGTGCTAAACCAATTGATACCAGCCTGACTGGTATATTGGGCTTGACAAAAGTCTATGTAAAACGTCATTGGCTTCAGCTGATTTTAAGTATTTTTATATTTCATTTTTAGTTAAGCTTTCTTCCGACTCACTATAGAAGGATTATTCGAGAATTAATTTTAATTCTTGTAGCAATAAAGCTTATATTTACCAAATTTTGAATTATTATAGTTTTATGCAATCCTTTATATTTATTATCAAAACTAAATTCATATTTACGTAACAGATATTTCAACGCTGTATGTAAATAGTTTACATAGACGTAAACATACAAACCGTAGGATATATGATATGGTTTAATACGAAATCAATTTGTAAATAGCCTTTGAAGCTTTTGCTGAAAGCCGCTATCCGATTACCTAGGGTCTAACGCAGATGTTGACAACCTGGAACCTTCAAGTCTGTTGCTCAAGATTTTAGATATATAGTAGAAAGATATAATTGTAGTATATTATAGATATAATTACTTACCAACCCTTTTATCAAATAATTCCAAAAGAAAGTATCCCTCGTTATCTATAAATGAAACGCTACAAAGGGTATTTCTGTCGTAAAATAATAATAAAAAACCTTGTAGTATCATCATCATCATTACCCTTATCCCACTTAAGTAGGGTCCTCTTTATCTATAAATGAAACGCTACAAAGGGTATTTCTGTCGTAAAATAATAATAAAAAACCTTGTAGTATGTCGTTTGTATTTGTATGAACACTCTATAATCATCATTACATAGTATAAAACAAAGTCCCCTACCGCGTCTGTGTGTCTGTCTGTTCGCGATAAACTCAAAAACTACTGAACGGATTTTCATGCGGCTTTGACCAGTGGATAAATTGATTCATAAGAAAGGTTTAGGTGTATAATTTTTCAAAGTTTTCTTTTATTATCAGGGCGGAATAACGTCCGCCGGGACCGCTTATTATATGAGTAAAATATTTTTATTTACTTTAAAGAATTTTGCGTAGCCTTTTAAAGAAGGGTAATTTATGTTATAATCATTTAAGATTTTGAACGGAAGCCGTTATGTTAAACGTATTGTAGCAGACTAAAAATGTTGCCAAAATTAATTTCCAAAATATTGATACATGACAAAAAATGTATACTTAAAAATATTTATAAGAACTTATGGGAAGTTTTCAAGGTTATCAATTCAATAAAAAGTTTGCCTATAAAATACACTTTTATGCCCGCCAATTTCTGTTACCATGAATAAAGATTGGCTATGTTGGTATCCACATCAAAATGCACGATATCGTCTCTCAATTTTCTTGCGATCACTATCTGTAATTTGCGAGTACGTAGAGCGGGATCGCTTCCCGCGCGATAATCGACACGCGACAGCGATACGATACGTACCCATGTCGCAGATTTATCCTTTACGAAATATTCTTGAAGAACAACAATTACGATAGGGTTGTCGAATTATGAGAAAAAAAAAACATAATTTTATCGATATTTTATTAGTCAAAGCGTTACTTTGCGGAAATCCATCAGAAGTGCCTACTTGATTGTATGTTACTTATACTTATACTTGATTGTATGTTACTGTAATCAATTGTGGTTGTCACACTTTTCACCAGTTGTATAGTTTAATTAATTTTAAGTTTTGTATTTTGCAGCCATATACTAACAGTGTTTGTAATTTGAACCGTCTTTTTTGTTGTTTCAGTTACTAATATTACACATTTTCGGTTCTTCTTCAGGTACACGTCGCATTAAACGTTGTGTTGTAGTTACACGTAGCACCAGCCTATTTTTTTTATGTCTTCGGAGGCAAACGAACCGTTGGTTCATCTGATGTTAAGTGATCACCACCGTCCATAGCCCCCTGCAACACCAGGGGAGTCGCAAGTTCGTTGCCAGCCTGTGTTAGGGGGGAGAGGAAGGGAAGGGGGAAGGGGAGGGGAGGTGGTACTCCGGCGCTCTCACTGACCGAACGAAACGCAACAATGCAAGCACTGTTACTTATCACTTCAACGATCATAGAGTAATAGTTTCAATATGGTATATATGAGGTACGCAGGTTTAAAATTATATATTTTTACTTCCTCACTTTTGTGATATGTAATAGTCTCCCTTAAAATGGACCTCCTTGATTTTGAGATTTTTTTATTACTCGTTCAAAAGACCATTTTTACTTTTTTATACATACATTTTTTTAAATGATCTAATTTTGATTTTTTATTTAGTATTTTTTTTGTTTTAACATGGCCGTTATAGAAAAAAATAATCCACAGATATTTCAAAATTATTTATACAGATTATTAATTTTAAGCGTTAAATCGAGTTATAAACAATGAATGTACTCTTCAATATATTTTTTTATTTTAAACTTGTATCCATTCCTCAACTTTTAAGCCCGGTCTGGTAATGGCATTTATGTAATTACTATTTATTTTTGATTAAAAAAAAATTGAAAACAGCAATAGATCTGAAAACTGAAGAATTTAAAATATTTAAAAGATAAAGCTTAAATGTAAATTAAACCAAGTAGCACAGTAATCAATGTGATTTGTAAAAACGGACCTCAAATTTGAAAATGAGTATAATGCAAATATTTACGAGTTCCTGGTACACTATAGTTCATCGAACAAAAATAACCATATTCAAATGCTATTTAACTAACCATTTGAATTATCAGCTACCCTACTTCTATCGTATTACCCGAAACGAATAAAAATCCACGTTGAATAAGTTGTTGATCGCTTCTCGAATCTTTTTTCAATTTCTAAATCCATCTCTATTGGGCGGCCGATCCTCCATCTGAACTACATCCAGTCAGCAGCACCATTTTCAAATATTTCTTTTATGTAGGTACCTATTCATTCCTAATCCTGTCTATCTTCGGGACCCTCATTTAAGCTGAGTGGAGACATTTTTCATGGGCGTACATCAACGGGTAGTATTGTGAAATGAACAATAAGATATTTCTATAGATTATACTTATGGGGCATATAACTTCTTAGATGTTCTTATAAACAGGTAATATTGAAAAGCTTATGAAAGATTTTTCTACTTTATTTTGTCGATTCTAAGATTTCAAGTAATAAAATAAATACTCTATTTGTATTTTTATTTATGTATCAAAGATAGCTGAAAACAAAGCATTAATTTCTTCGTTATCCTTGTTTGAAATGGTGTTTATAGTTAAATAAAAATGTTATTGAACTATAATTGTATCTTAACATTAAAATTATATATACTAATGTAACTAACTAGCTTCCTGATATATTCAATTATACCTATGGTTTGGCCAATGATATAAAAAAACAGATTGTGTTGTAAAAACATACGATAGAAGTGAAACTTTTGTATTACATGGAAATATTTTATTTAAAGAAATATAACAAAAAGCTAACGTCACACAGTGTTGCTAGGCGGTCAGCCATCCAAGTTTACACTGCGTCCGACGTTGCTTAACTTCGGTGATCAGACGAGAACCGGTGTTTTAACACTCCACCCGACACACTGTTTACCCCTACCACTTTTCTTCAACCAAAAAAGTTGCCGAACAGAATTTTAAAATTATGCGTGGGTCATAAGAAGGTTCACATCAAAAAGCTATAATTATGTTATATTTATATCCACAAGTAATATTTAAGCGTCGTTTTTCTTTAAATTGTGACAGCCCTATTTTAATCGATTGAGTAATCTCTCTCTCACAGTCTTTATATTATATCATATTTTATATACTAGGAACAGAGTTTTATAATACGCGTGCTTTCAGCTCGAAATACTATGTATTGGCGAATAATGTTTTTCACTCATAACGTTTCAGTTTATAGATATAGCAATCCAGTCGGGCAGTAATTCTAACGAGGCAGGCTGAGAAAAGAAATAATAATCTACGATGATGATATTAGATTTTAATTTGCATTTATACACACCTCTTTTGTGGAATCTGATGTAGGTATGTATGTATATATACAATGCGACTGGTTAGTCGCCAGCAATATTTTTACAGGATGTTAAATGTGACCTTGAACTATCAAAGGATTAAATGGTGTTAAACTTTAAACAGTCACCTGGTATAAGTGTTTTTTATGGAAAAGGTATCTAATACTATCCATCTTATTATAACGCATCAGTAGGTGTTGCTGCTCGTAATTTTTGTACTATTCGAGCGACCGTCATGATAACAGTATGTGTAAATATTTGAACTTGATATTTACACAATACCCATTCGGTTTTAACTCAAGTATTTATTGCAACAGATAGCAATTGCAAGAAATAATAATAAACGCAGACCCGCGCTTATGACAAGTATAACTCCAATAGAAGTAGAACTCCAATCGTTCTTAGGAGTTCGTAATGAGACATACATAGATATATTGTAATGCGGTCAGCCGGCTACACTTAATTGTTACCAAATTATTACTTAAAGGACTTGTATCCAGTGGGCTTCATAAATTAATAACCATATTGTCACAGCTTGATCGAAAAACTGCACACGTCGCAGATTGTACTTTTTTAATATTTATGTTATTTAAACATAACGCATTGTTTTATATGGCTGGTAATTTATTTGAAACTAGCGATTATTAAGCTCAGTTTCTAACATAGTAGTAATGCGTTAACACTGAATTTTAATACATCAAATAAAACCATTATTAAATTATTTTTATTCAATGTAAGTATTAATTTATGAAATAGAAACTAACCGATATTAAATTATTCGTTTTTGAAACATAAAACGAATCTTAATTAAAATTGGTTTTTAAATATTAAGAATAGGACTTCTTAATAAATTAGTTTTTGATCAACTTTGTCGACTTCAGAATCATCTTTAAGATTATATTGGATTATACATTTACTTTTTATCATTGACCAAATAGGGTTAAACGTATGAAAAACACCGAAAGCTGTAAAGGGGAAGGGGGGGGGAGGGAATATTAAATTAAAAATAAACGACCTTAATATCCTTAATATCATACAGTATTAAAATACCTAAGTATATTCTAAAGTATTTTGTTTTCAATGTAATATCGCCATGATAAATGAAGTGACTGTAAAGAAAATATGATAGAGTATTAATACTATTTGTACCAGCTTCTAAGGTGTTCATATTAATATTTTAATCTGTTAAAATTACAATTTTGTTATATTAATTACATTACATAATTTTGTATCCACTAAATAACGTAATAATATAGAAAGGTTATTATATAATATGAACTTTTAGTTGTGTGTGAAAAGGTCGAAGTCTATTTAGGTCCGTTTCACACGTGATGCCGTTTCCGGTTCGATCTCGCTCCAGTGTAGGTCCGTTCTCGGTCCGGTAAAATATTCTAAAACATGAAAGAATCAGTATTGAATATTCACACTATCGTATCGCTCTAGGACCGATTCGAACTCGCTCCGGTACCGAAAAGGTGGTCGAAAAAAATATTTGACTGGAGCGAGATCGGACCGGGCATGGCTTGTACCGATAGTGTGAATACATTTTTGTTTCAACGTTGTATTTGTTTATTTTTTGTACAGAGAGACGTTATATTTTTCTTATAATAAATCGTGGAATTATGAAAAATATAAATACTTTATGCGTGAAATTTATAACATGTGATTATGACTAATAAATAATCACACTATAATTATTTTCGCCAATCTGTCTATTAGCGTTTTTTCCCAGAAAAAAGAGTGTATATGAAGAAATTCGTGAACATTATAAATAAATAGTTGACTGTTTTACACTTTCAATAAATACTTTATATATTATCAGAAATGTATGGGATTATTTCGAGAAAGGTCCTATATCGAACATGGATCAAGACAGACTAGTCGAACTAGTAGTGTAGGCACAGCGAGAATTGATCGGACCGAGACTGGAGCGAGATCGAACCGAGAACGGCATCATAGTGTGAATCGAGCCTAACAATACCCAACTGAAACTATCACAGATACTACCCATGTAAAAATATATTACTTCAGTTTTAATTATTACATTAGGACGAGTAAAAAAGTCGAGGTGGGATCCTCTGGCGTTTTTCATACAATAATTTAATGTGGCATTAATAAGTATTACCTACTTTTTCATGGCGAGATGTCACGTATTCGGGTCAGCTCTTGTTGAACCGTTGATAAATATTATTCAAATTAGAAACGTAGGTAGTGCTTATCCATCCGAAACGTGACCCATTTATAATTCACGTGGATTTAAGACTTACGCCGGGCGTAAGCGAGTTTTAAATTTTTTAAACTGCCTTTTCCACACCGGAATATTAATTAGCGCTCGTTTTAAAGTGCTTTCGAGTCGTTGTAGTACTAAGAGGAGGCTATAATATCCTTTTTATGATCAATAGGTAATTTAGATATTATACCTTAATTTATGGATGAAATGTTTATGAGGTACTTAATAAAATCGCAGTAGTGAAGAGATGTCATACTTATTGTTAAAACAAGTGTTACGAATAAGGTATAGTCAGATGGCCAGAAAAACCAATTAACACTCTGTAGGCACTATGAGTATTTATCCGTGTTACTACTTTTACTACGGCCCACAATAACTTTGACGTAGGAGTGAATGTTGATCTTTTTTTTTTTCGAACTGACTGCGCTATTGGTTTGGTAAGGTTTTTATAGCTACGCCGGACTAAAAAAAAGACATCTTACCTTTTATAGGCCGAACTCTCTAATAGGGTGTCGCTAGTCTTAATGTTTCAGTCGCTCTCGTAGCGGTACCGGAATTAGGTGATAAGTCCGTTTAAATCACTTAAATAATATTATAAAGGTCATATTAAATCATTAAAATTAATTCCAATTAAATAGGAATCATGACTTTTTTTTATTGTTTCACGGCAAAATGTCTGCACTATGTCTGATGGTAAGCACAGTACAATCCAAAAACAATGGCGAGCACCGAGTGACACACTATCCATCACCGGTCGACGCTGTTATGCCGACCTGCGAAAAGTTGGATATGCACAGGCTGATCCCGAAACGCGACCCGCAGAAGCGAATCACTATGACGGGCTTTTTCGCCATATACATGGTGGCTGCGACCCAGTCAGGCTGTAAAACCCTACCACCCCGCTTTCGCCATTGCCTCGTTCGTTATTCAGCAGTGCACCACGTGCAGGTGAGGTTGGCTTGGATGTCTCAAGTCTTAGATGTTATTCGACACCCCTTACACCCCAACTCAAGTAAAAAGCTAATCCTAACTAATATTATAAATATGTATATGAGTTACTTATTACCTTTTACAGCCTAAAACTACTCAACCGATCAAACAATTTTCATAAACGATATCAAGGGTTTAGGGAAGACATGGGAAAGCATTCATTCAGAACAAATGCTGTTCCCTATGGAGAGCTCACATCCTTATTAAAGCGAGCGTGAGCTGCGGGCAAGAGTTAGTCTTCTAATAAAACTGCCGAGTGTAAAGGTGAAATATTTTTTATTTAAGCACCTATTGGCGTGTACTGAAAAAGCGTTATACGGACGTTATTTTACGCCGCAGGGTATATTCGATTAATATCGGTTTTGACATTTATATGGTAAAGTTTTGATCTTTTGTTCGAGTATTAGAAAGCTGATATGTTAAATATACTAAAGATATTAGTACTATTTGCTTATTCGCTTGGATTGAAAAGTAATATGCCAGTGTCAAATTTGTATAGACTCTTTGTTCACACAAAAGTATGAATTTGGTAGTAGATTACATCGTGTTTGAAGTGATAATTTCTTTGCGTGGAGCGGTACTTTTGGCAGGAGATTAATTTATAATTTCGCGTCACGACGTGCTAGCAAGCGTGACCGATCGTAATGCGCTTGCGAGGTTTACGTCAGATTAGCATATTATAGAGGCCTGTGTACTAATATCTAATACTTTATATTTTGTGTTTAGATTGTGCAACCTAATTAATTAATTATGAACGGTATATATAATAATTATTGTTCGGAGTGTCATTAGATGTGAAAACCAAACTAACGATAATAATTTTAATTTACGAATTATGAGATTTAAATAATTTACGTTATAATTAATTAAAAAATTCAAAACAGAAAAGTTATTCTATCGTATTGAGTTTTAACCTCTGCCAGCGGTCGTTATAACTGCCTCGATTTTTTTAATAATAAAACACGTGCTGTCAAAATTATCCTTATAAAATATTATATGAGTTTCCAGTAAAATCGACTCAATTTGAAAATGGAAAATAGTGTTTCCATACTATAAAAATATATTTTCCCACCTAAGTTATTAGAAAGAATTACGTTAAAAGAAAAAAAATACATACATAAAAACAATTTCTTAGATTAGTATCGAAAAATACGCGTGAATGTATTTTCTTTCGTTGGTAGGTAAAACGTTTATTTGCACTGAAGCGAAAATATTTAATCAAGCGTATAATCTTAGCGTTTCGTACGCTTTGTGGTACGAATGTATGCATATTTATTTGTCAAAGCCACGTGTCGTATGCCCTAGTTATAGGTTTGAAATATCGTAGGGTGGAAATGAAAGATTTAAAATATCGTGGATTACGCGGGATTTATTTACATATGTGATCATTTATATAACCCAAAATTGAGCCGTCACGCGACGCCTGGCAGATGTGAAACACATGTGTAACGTAGTAAACAACACTGTATACACTATACGTACGCGAGCCCATCGCGACGCCACGTCTCGCCACGCCAACAATCAGGTTTACCCTCGCCTATAGACGTCTAACAGCAAAAATCAGTTGTCAAATGTGCGCAAGCGCATCACTTCAAGATGGCTGCTTCTATTTGGCTAGTTTTTTTATATTACAGAGGGCACACGAACAGGTGGGTCACCTGATGGTAAGTGATCACCGCCGTCCATAGACACTAGCAACAGCAAGGAGTCGTAAGTGCGGTACCGGCCTTTTAAAGTAGGTCGCCCACCAGCGCTCTTACTGACCGAACGAAACGTAACAATGCAAGCACTGGGGGTGGTAGTCCCCCGAGCGAGCCGACCCATTCATGCTGAAACCAATAATAGCTTCAGCGTGGCTCTATCATCTACACATTTACACCTTGGTGTGTATAATTGGCAGGATAAAGTTATTATGAAACCAAAAAAAGTTATTATATTTGAAAAATCACAGGGTAAAAATTTTGGGTATTAAAAAATCTCCATGTAAAAAGTGAGCGAGACACGTTTTCTGAAATATTGACAGATTAACGTTTAATTATTAAGTTCTCATTTACTTCCTTACGGTGTAACCATGCAAAGTAAAAAAAAAGTTAACCTATATTATTATTTATATTGTATTTCGTGATAGTATAATGTACCGCAGAATAGAATGAAAACTATGAAGAAACTAAATATGGGATGAGAGTGAAGGAAATAGATAAGGAATTAAACATAAAAAGTGGATGGGTTTTTTTTAAAAGACTTGATAAAGTCAAGCTATGCCCATTTTTGTTTTTCTTCCGACACAAAAATACACATAAAAAGTGGATGGGTAAAGACTTGATAAAGTCAAGCTATGCCCATTTTTGTTTTTCTTTTTATTTTCCGACACAAAAATACACTTTTTTCTCGAACTGACTACGCTATTGGCCTTTTTGGAGGCCTCTACAGCTTCACCGGACTACTAAGGCGAGCGCTTAAGGCACTCAGCCGATTTTATTCTGGTAACTAGCTCAAGGGTGCACGGCACACCTCGGCTTGGCCGTTACCTGTTGCATGCAATTCGCGATCTATCTTAGCTAACCTAAGTTAAGCTAAACTATTCATACAGATATGAGTTATTGAAACATGCATGTGTACCAGGCATGCGTGTCTCAATAACTCTTATGTGTATTTTTGTGTCGGAAAATTTTCTGAACTATTTCAGTTCGATACGGGTAAAAACAAAAAGAAAAAACCCATCCACTTTTTATGTGTAAGCGTGTGAGCGTGCACGTGTGTGGAGGTGATATGTGTAGTGTTGTTGCAGTGATGTATTGGTTGGTGAGTTCACTGTATCGCGCGAGCAGCGTACTCAAGGGCTCCACTCCGAGGGATCGGACCTAGGCTTGAGCCGCTGCCGAGGGGGGCCTAATCAAGTGTGCGGGAGCGAAGTTTACCCCCAGACCACGGCGGCGTGATCTGTGGTTACGCGGGCGTGGGCGTGAACACGCTCTGTTTTGAGAGACAGGCTGGTACTGATCGTTCGCTGCCGTTATTTTGTCGGGAGGATCGGTGAAAATGTTTCGCGGACGTCTTTTGTATCGCGCGGCGTTCGGTACGGTTTCGTAATCCGTGGCGGATACCACTAACGGACTGGGATGATTCGCGGCTTTTTCAAAGTAGCTAGTAGTGAGTGATTTTACATACGTCCAGATCGAGGGCATCTCCAGGTCCCTGTGGAGATCCTCGTTCCGGGCGTACCACGGGGCGCCGGTCGCCTTACGTAAAAAGCGGTTCTGTATTATTTGAATTCTATTGAAGCTATACGGTGACATATGTGCGAAAACGGGACAGCTATATGTCAGAACGGGTCGGATGCAAGTTTTATACAACGTGAGCTTGTGTCTGAGGGACATCTTGCTCTTGTGGCAAACTAACGGATGTAGGCGAGTCATGACCATAGCGGCCTTGTTTCGAACTATCTTAGTGTGAGCTCTGAAGGAGAGGTGTCTATCTAGCGTAACTCCTAAGTATTTAATCTGGTTGGTCCAC
>MU158764.1:1201556-1222973 GCA_015888305.1 Antheraea pernyi | reverse complement strand
CGGGGGGGC
This sequence comes from Antheraea pernyi, assembly GCA_015888305.1. Taxonomy (NCBI): domain Eukaryota; kingdom Metazoa; phylum Arthropoda; class Insecta; order Lepidoptera; family Saturniidae; genus Antheraea; species Antheraea pernyi. The sequence continues at coordinate 1,222,964 of MU158764.1, read as the reverse complement.
CATCTCCTCATTGCACAGGTCCGGCGGACGAGGGGGGGCAGCCGGTGTGTACCCGGTCTGTCCCTCTATAGGTAGGAGCCCGGCGGTCACCTTCCGCCGGGCGGACCGTGGGGGCGGCTCTACAAGGTTGATTAGCTTGAATGATCCCTTGCCGCCCCCACAAAACGGTCTGTCGGTACACCGTGGGGTTTTAGTCCGTGCGACTCGGACATAACCCACCCTCTCCCCCGGGAGGGTGGCGTATCCATAAGGGATTTCCCCACGTTAAAAAAAAAAAAAAAAGATAGGTCGCGAATTGCATGTATCAGGCAACAGCCCAAGCCGAGGTGTGCCGCGCACCCTTGAGCTAGTTTGACAAATAAAATCGGCTGAGTGCTTTCAGCTCTCGCCATAATAGTCCGATGAAGCTGTTAAGATCTTGCTAGGTTAAGATCTTGCTTGCTTGTAGTCAGTTCGAAGGAAAAAAATAATCGCTAAGCACCTATAGGGTGCACATAAGTACACAAGGGTAGTAAGTACATAAGGTGTACATAAGGGTATGTTTCCGGTAACTGCACTTGAGAACAAGCTCCATTCTAGATTCAGCGTATTGACAATCTTAAACCACGCTATCACACAGGTAAGATTGTGATCAAATGCTAAAACCTATATATATATATATATATATGTACTAGCGGTCTCTGCAGACGTTGTCCTACTTTGATAATTAAAAAAAAATCCTAAAAGCTAACCGCAGCACTACTTACCGGGTTAAATTGCGAATCTAAACCATTTTCAGATCCACTGGAACACGCACACAAAATTTCATCAAAATCAGTTCGGCCGTTTAGGAGGAGTTCAGTGACACACACGTACAGAAGAAATTTATATATATGTATGTATAAAAAAGAAAAATATTTGTGTTAGGTAGTTGAGAATATCGTTAGAAGCTAGTATCAAATTGCGTTATCCATCAAAGTATTTTATAAAAAGCCGAGTCTAATACGTAATGCGCTATTCGTTTTCAATCTATCGATTTTAACTCAGAGTTTGTTAGAAAGCGGGACTTCGCGATTTCACGCGCCATTAGTGATGTGACAAACGGCGGTTTGTACTCGTGATGTCGTTTACTTCCATTACGAGATTTCTTAGATCGAACAATCGTATTCGCTCCTTTGAAATTCAGTGCAATACAGTACTTACTTAAGAATATTATTTGAAAGCTTTTTATTATTCCTTATGTAGTTCATATAATAATGTTACGAAGGAAATGTGTTTTACGATTACTTATATAATTCTTTAATATTCTTTATAACTATTGAACTATTGATCGAGCTTATTACGTAATGGTTTTCATTGATGACGTCGATAGTTCCAAATATAATTTAATAGGTCAATGAATTTTTAACATTTTAATACATTTCTGAGTGACCTCATGAGAAATATTGTAAATTTGAAAACAAAGAGTTACTGATGCGTGATAAGGATACATTGAAAGTTATCGTCGAGAAACTAGATTTTAACTGTAGTATGAGTCACTGTGTCGGTGTTATCAACATAGTCCATAAGTGCAGATCGTTTGGACGCCAAAATGTTATTCGATATTCCATATAACCCGTACGTTTTAATAAAGCACCTAATGATACGTAAGTAACATCGGTAAAGGTGAACTCGTTAACTTATCCATTACAGTTTATCCAAATCAATTAATTAATTAGGCTTTCTGTCGTCAATATTCTTTATGGTACAATTCGCTACCATGTCACTAAATTGCGTTGGATAGTTTTAGCATCACGCACATGCTAATAGACATTCTCTCTCGCATTTCTTGTGACAATAGTAATCTTAGTTAGTAACCTTTATAGCAATATACAAAATAAATTGAATGAAAAGAGTGCAATTTCTATAATTGCATAGATTATAAATACCGATCTACAAATCTCGTATGAATGTAATCTAATATTCTATTAACAAAATATTGCAAATTTAAAGAACAAAGAGACTTTAATTTATTTTTGCCTAATACAATTTGTTTATACTTTTTACTAGATAATTGTTTTCTTCTGTCTTATTTTTCTTTAACAGTATAAATACATCTTCTTGAAAAGTAATGAGGAATGGGTTATGAATTATTATTAATTTTATGAATTAATTATTCAAATCACATGAAATCAAAAATACTTTATTCAGTTTAGGGTCTAATAAGGCACTTACGAACGTCAAAACTACCACCGGTTCGGAAAACAACCCAGTCATCGAGAAGAACTGGCAAGAAACTCGATCGGATACATCTTTTTAACATATATATATTTCCAATACATAATACAATCGATTTTAGTGGAAGCACAGAGAGGAGTCAATTCCAGAAATCACCATCATTTACATATTGGTCCACTCTATAATAGCCTTTTGACACTAAAACCCACTTGACGTAGCGCTTAAACTTACAGTCCGGCAAATCGGTTACATTGTTTGGTACTTTATTGTAAAACCTAACACTATTACCTAAAAAACTATGGCTGGTTTTGCTAAGTCTGACACATGGGACACTCTTTATTGCTTTATATTACCCATTTAATAGTCTAACAATTTAGCTTATAATAAATTTCATATGGGTATGGCCCGATAAGTTACATTTTGTTGTAAAATAAACTATTTTATTTTTATGGTGAAATGAAATTTTTATGGTGGTAGGGCCACGCTGATGCTATTACTGGTTTCAGCATGAATGGGTCGGCTCGTCCGGGGTAGTACCACCCTCTCATAGAAACCCGACGTGAAATAACAGTGCTTGCATTGTTGCGTTTCGTTCGGTCAGTGAGGGCTCCGGAGGCTATCTCCCCTCCCCTCTCCTCTCTCCCTCCTCTAACCCTTGCCCCCAAATGGTGGCAACGTACTTGCGACCGCTCTGGTGTTGTTAGTGTCCATGGACGGTGGTGATCACTTAAAATCAGGTGACGCACCTGTTCGTTTGCCACCAATGATATAAAGAAAATAAAAATTGTATCCTGGCTACCAAGACACAGGCTCTGCCTAGTTTGGAAGCCATTTGAAAAATATGTGGAAAATGTAAATGTTAATATATACATTTTGAATTTGAATTGTATATTTGCTCAGACAAGTTATCATGGACACTATTTTATTTTTCATTCTCAAAAGGTTTCTACACTAGACCCAGTAGACGCTTTAAAACGTTAATGTAATTCTTAAGCTTCTTCATACGTGTTAGATGTTTTACGTACTGCGACACTTGGATATGTTTATATAATAATATTTCATTTAAGATTCCTTTTACGAATACTTTGATCCTTACAAAATGAGCGACTGGCTTGTTGAAGAGCATACTCATGTTAAATAATTCTCCTTTAGATATTATAAAACTGCAACGAAAATGTGATTGAAGAAGGCGTTACTTTGCGGAAATCCATCATTAAATATTATAGTGGGCGCTACTTTACACTTCCGCCTGGAATAGATTGGCAGGTACCACATCTTACTGCAACAAAAAACGTTTGATTTTATTTGTCTAAGTTTACCTAAAAAAGTTACACCTGAAACTAGTAGTAGAGAGAGAGCGAAGAAAAGAGAAAGAGAAGAAATAAGGCAAGATAATTAAAGATAATTTATTTTTCGTACTATTCTGAACAAGATAACTTTGAAAGTGTAAATAACTTTTGCATAATATATTATCTATGAAAGGTACCTAAACTAGCACATTTATTTCAGCTACTAAGCAGTAGTGGCTGTGCTGCTGTGTTCTAGTTGGAAATATTTGGTTGGTAATACAGATTGGATAATGAAGCATTTCAACTTAGTCCCCTGAAGACCTATTATGATTCTTAGGACAGTAGTTACTAATGAGGTTGGCTGTACATCCGCAGAGTCTGTAGTAACCATTCAATATTATATTTGATACTTTATATGATATTTAACATAACGTAACATAATAAATTAAATTTTCAAAAAAAAGTATTAACCGACTTCAATATCAATCAAAAACCCATAAGGCACTAAAAAGCGGAAAATAAATAGTTTATCAAATTAACCAAATGTAATAAAACATGAATATGTGTGCTACCTAGTGATGTACTGGAAGTCGGTACAAACCAAAATTTTTGTATTACAGAGACGCGAGATTGGACTTAAACTCTGTACTTATGTAGATGATATGATTTTCGGTTTGGTTGGCACCGACTTCCAATACATCTCTAGGTAGCACACATATTCATGTTTTATTACATTTGGTTAATTTGATAAACTATTTATTTTCCGCTTTTTAGTGCCTTATGGGTTTTTGATTGATATTGAAGTCGGTTAATACTTTTTTTTGAAAATTTACTTTATTTTTCCATTTTTAGTGTACATAAATATATTTTACTAGCAGTGCCCGCGAACTCCGTTCCGCCTTAAGTATATTAAAATATGCGCATTTTTGCGGTATGGTATCTATCGGTATGGTATGCGATATGGTTTCAATTGGTTGTACAATAAGTAACGTTTGGTACGAACGCAACCTTATCAATAATCCGCGATAGTTTCTACCACCAACTCGGCTACCATCGCTTCACATATAATACACCTTAAGTAATGTAATTACAATGCTTGCGTCATGTTGCAACACAGCAACGAACATAAGCACAATAGGCTCCTAAGAATTGAAGAGTTTTTTTAATAATATCGGTGGCAAACGAACATACGGGTCACCTGATGGTAAGCGATCACGACCGCCCATGGACAATTGCAACACGCGAGGAAACACAGATGCGTTGCCGGCCCTTAAGAAAGGAGTAGGCTCGTTTCTTGAAAGGTTACTTACTTTGTCACGGATCCCATAATCAGAACCTAACCAAACTCTCATCAAACTACCCTTGAAGTACATCCTTTCCAATAAAAAATGAATCATCGAAATCGGTTAGTGTGATATTGAGTTATTCGTCTATTTGTCGTGTACATACTTAATGCAAATTTAAAACTTATACGGTTTTCCACTGGATGCCGTTGTCGGAACTGGACCAAAAAAAAAATACAGTCGAATTGATAACCTCCTCCTTTTTTTGAAGTCGGTTAAAAAGAGAATTATCATATAACCGATACATCAAAGAGTTGGCTTAATCGGATAAGGAGTAATATTATATTGATCATAACAGATCAAATAACCGATTATTTTAGTTATTTTTGAAGTTATACTTCTTTTGGCGCGTTAGGGTAAAATGATGAGAGTAAATTTTTACGATGCGCGCGCACACCGTCACAAAAAACCGACACCCTGAAGTTAGCTATAGTCAACCTTTTCTATTGTTAGTGTCGTTTTTTTACAAACGTAGAATAAGGCGAAAGGTAAAATTTTTGTAAAGATTTTTATCTAGTTACGCCAAAGAAGTATAACTTCTAACGCGTGTACATAAGTACACACACACTTTTTTTTAAATAACATATTTATTATTTAAAAATCATTGCTGTTAGATAGTCTTAGGAGATAGATACCGTCGGAGAATTTTTGTAGGCTTTTATAATTTGACTGATTCTTAGTATTTTTGGTTTGTTTTTAGATTAATTATTTTGGTATTTCAGTAAGGTTTAGCCAGTGATAACAATGTAAATATATATAATACAATTTACTTCAATATATGTATGTATATAATAGTATACATGTATTATATACGTAAAACCTACTGAGAAAATTGTGTAGATGATAATGAGGACCGTTTCCAAAGCAACTTTTCTTTATAGATTTTATAGGTGGTAGAGCCACGCTAAAGCTATTACTGGTTCCAGCATGAATGGGTCGGCTCGCCCGGGGTACTACTACCCGAACCACAGAAACACCCACGTGAAGTAACAGTGCTTGCATTGTTGCGTTTCGTTCGGTCAATGAGAAAGCCGGAGGACCACCTCCCCTTTACTCCTCCCTCTTCCCCATCCCCTCCCTCTCCCCCATACAAAGGCTGGCAACGCACTTGCGACTCCCCTAGTGTTGCTAGTGTCTATGGACGGTTGTGATCACTTATCATCAGGTGAGCCACCTGTTCGTTTGCATCCTATGATATAAAAAAAAACGATACATGCTTAATAAAAGCAGCTTTGTACATGTTCTGAAGATGCCTACTACAATGAAACGTTTCGTTTACTGTGTCACCAATATTAATTCCATCTCAGTCCTATTGGGGACGCTGTTAGTAAGTAGCCTTGTGAAAAAAAAACGAAAGAGAATAAACGAGGAAACGGGGTTTGAATTCGCAAAGAAATTAAAACTCATACTAGCACTACCTAATAAATAAATACCTAAAATATATATCTACTAGGACAAGGTTGGCACCTTGAGTACTAACAATGTAATTAACAAAACCTTTACGTTTACAAGATAATTTACATGATATACTTATTGCGGAAAAGAGAAATACTTCTACACTGTAATTATTTATACAAAATGTTCTGTTTGATTGATGAAGGAACTATTTTACGGGATCCATTGTAAATATCTCGTTTCTTTGATGTTGTTTAGACTCGACTTCGTCTCTTACTGTTCTTTTATGTTTATCGTTTTAACTACTAACAGTTCCTTTGCACGTATTTCAGTCATTACTTGTTAACCTAATTGTAAAATACTAAAGGACCGTAACAGCTATAGATATCTTCAAAATAACTAGTTCAAATATGCTGGCAGAAAAAGATCATTAAGGTCTTTTTATATGCAAAACCTGCAGTTCATTATGAATGTACATTTCTAAGTTAATCTACTGCAATTATGTCACAACTCGACTAAGGAATTACTTAAGTAAGCACTTTTTTTTCAACGCACATTACATTATTATACTCATTATTTTACTTCCGTTTGTTTTATATGTGCGATACGAATTCTGTGATCTATTTTAACCTGACTATTCATACATCTCTGTCGTAATTTTATTAATGCGTTTGAAATTCACTGTAATACGAAAATAATAAATATATATATAATGTGTAAAAGGTACAAAATAATTTAATTATATAATTGACTTTGTTGAAATATTGTAATAATGTAAAGATGTATAGTTAGTATAATGAAACATATTTAAATGTTTATTTGTTTTTTTTTTTACAATGTGTATGTTTTCTTTACATTTAACATATTTCTTGTCCTTTACGTATCCAAAGATTTAATGGATTTAATCTAATAATAAATTATTTATTATTATAATACATTATTATTATAATTATTATTACTACCTGTTCAATTTAACAGAAAATATTATTAACTTTTTACTACAAATAAAAACTATTTGTTTCTTTGTCATAATGAAAGATTGAACATCGATCGATTACACTGTGATCGTCAGACCATTAAAAAGGTCCGACATTAATGAAGAATAAATACAAACAATTCTATAGTTCATCTATCCTGATGAAATTTATTTCCGCATAAAATAACCCAAATGAAAAGAAACGAAATAAAAGAAATTCTTACAATAAAGGTGATCGGACATTTTTTATTGTCCGTCTAGTTAGTGCTACCACCCTCGGCTTGAAATTCTTTACAGCAAGGACCTCTAGGGTTAGTGTGTTTATCATATTAACTATATCATCACTATCAGGTGAAGTTGTGGTCAAACGATAAAATTAGTAACATGGTAATATGGATAGACCTGAAATGATTACGAAGTAGTTCTTGCTGTAAATGATCCTGAATAATTTTCTCACAGTAAGTAACATGAAAGCCACCTAAGGGGCTCAAGGGAGCCGCAGAGACCGGGGCCGGAAGGACGCTCCGTACCGTAGCCCACTACCGGTGCCGACCGACGCGCCGTCGTCACATCCGCCGCACTGAGGGGAATTATTTTAACGCTAGTAAGAGCTAGTTATATGAACACTAGTAGCTCTCACTCGGCAATTACATTAAGGACCATTTATGCAAAGCTTTTTTATTGAAACGTATGTGAAGTACGGTGCTCAATAGACCTATATGGAATGAGAAAAAACATGCGAATGGAGTATTCAGGCCATGCGGATCAGTTTGCAATATGTACTGTCGATTTTGAAACACGAGTAGTTTGTTCATTTGATACATTGATATTTATTTGGCGTATCTAGCTGTGATATGTTATCTTTTTTCTTTCATAATTATTCACAATAATATATCATCATGATCAACAGAGATTCATGTAAAATGTATATAATATAAATAATAATTTAAAAAAATATTAATAAAGTATACTATTCATATATTTTTTTAATTACCTAATGGAAGTTCTTGTCTTATATATATTTCGGACAAGTAGTTCAATTACTAATTGATTTGCCTAAGAAATGTAATGTTTATTAACTGTTACTATGTTTTTTTTTCCATAGAACAAACAATAAAGTAGACAGAACAAACTAAACGTACCAATTTTAAATCTAATCGTTAACTTATGAAAATTTTAACATATTCAACAAAGTACCGGCATTAACAAAAATGGTAGGTGTTGCAAATTTTCTTTAAAATTAGTGTACATTAAATAGTTAAAGTGGTATAGATAACTACTCAATAAAAAAATAATCACCGTGGAACGTATTTCTATTATGATATCAGTAGGTTATCAAACACGCATATACTCGTATATATCCAGGTTCCGAAATTATTTATCCTAAATCTCCGTCTGACTTTCTCTTACGTCTGTGGTTTATGCATGTAAAATCCTTGTTCGAATGAATTATTTCTAACAGCTGTCTTTAAAATATACTTAAGAAATAATATATTACCTATTTTATGCTTTTTATTAGTTTACTAGCTGTTATCCGTGGCTGTTCTTGTGAAAACGTTCTTTGTAGTTTCGTGTTCTAAATGAATTAATCGTGGGCTGTCTTTTTAAATAGTAATTTTGTCGTTACTATGTAATTAACTATTTTCTTAACGATTTTAATTAACTTTTTATTATTTAAATATATAATTTATACTTAGTTCCTATAGAATACCGTAACGATATGTAACCTTAAGAACAGTCAAAATCCTCTGTCTGTCAGTAAAATCCGTTTAACTGTTTCAGATATATATCTGAACTAGCCTCTGCTTGCGACTTCGTTCTCGTGGAATAGTTACTTTGGGCTAACGCTAACACGCAGCGGAAGCTCTCAAGAGGTAAAAAAAACCCGATTTGGAAACATTCTTCATTGGGGCTCCGCTCCCATTGATCTTAGGCTGATGATATAGCACCTATAACCTTCCTCGATAAATGAGCTAATTAATTAACACTGAAATAATTTTTCAAATCGGACCAGGACCTCAGACGTTTCTGAGGTTACCCACTACAACGTCACACATTCACAAACTTTACCTCTTTATAATATTAGTATAGACGAACTAGAGACATTTCAATTTTATTTATATGTATAGTTTGCAATTTTTGATATCATCACCAGATTAGTTCAGTTACCACTATAGAGTATATTAGGTTTGATAGCGTTACTGTAGCTTCAATCGATCTGATCATTTGTAAATTATTACTATTAAGAAAACGTTTTGTAGACTGAGGAATTCAGGCGTGATAGCGTAACAAACAAATAGATTTACATTTATAATATTTTACATTCAAATAATAGATATTTAATTACCATTTGTAAATGATTACTATTAAGAAAACGTATTGTAGACTGAGGAATTCAGGCGTGAATTTATAACAAACAAACAGACTTACATTCGTAATACTTTCCATTAAAAAAAAATGATTTCGGTTATATTAAGAAAAGGTATTGAGGAAAAATTGTAGGTTCCCAAATTACAAGCTACACAAGAAACAGAGTCGTACGTGTCCACGTAATTTATCCATCTATGAAAGTAGCATCACGTAGGTACACGTAACACGTCACTCCCTAAACGGTTGCCTACTATACTAGTCTGGCAATAAATAAAAAAGGCGATTTAGGAAATCCCGACATGACTCCCCGGATTTATACAGAATATTCTCTGACGGAAACTTTTCTTTGAGGTCATCAAAATTCTCCCCTCGTGCGGACGATTGAATGTTATGGGCCACGACTCGCTCTCCACTTCTGAGTTATGGGTTGTTGGCCCCGACATGCTTATGATACAGATTTAATTCAATGATTACACATTCTTATTCGATTCTTTTCGTTATAGTTACACATAATATATTTATGAAATGAGATATATTGGTTAAGGAACTCAGTTTCAACTGTACACAGATTATATCAAGACCACTACATATTATGAAACAAAGTCCTCTGCCACGTCCGTCTGTCCGTCTGTTCGCGATAAACTCAAAAACTACTGAACGGATTTTCATTCGGTTTTCACCAGTAGATAAAGTAATTCATGAGGAAGGTTTATGTATGTAATTTGTGAAGGTATTTTTTTATCAGGGCAGGATAACAACCGCCGGCCTCGCTAGTCACTTCATATTATAAAACAATGTTATCTGCTACGTCTGTCTGTCTGTTCGTTATAAACTACAAAACTACTGAATAGATTTTCATGCGGTTTTTAATAGTAGGTAAAGTGATTCATGGGGAAGGTTTGGTAGGGTTGGTTTGGGTTTGGTTTTCGATGGTGGTAGAGCCACGCTGAAACTATTATTGATTTCAGCATGAATGGGTCGGCTCGCCCGGGGTAGTACCACCCTCTCATAGAAAACCGACGTGAAGTAACAGTGCTTGCATTGTTGCGTTTCGCTCGGTCAGTGAGAGCGCCGGAGACCCATCTCACCTCCCCTCTCCTCTCTCCTCTCCCTTTCCCTCCCCTAACCTTTCCCTCCGAAAGATGGCAACGCACTTGCGACTCCTCTGGGGTTGTTAGTGTCCATGGATGGTGGTGATCACTTAACAGCAGGTGACCCACATGTTCGCTTGCCACCTATGACATAAAAAAAAAAAAAGGTATATCATTTGCCAAGGATCTTTCTATCAGGACTGCACAACATCCGCCAGACTCGCTAGTTTATAATAGAACTAGTTAAACCCGCGACTTCGACCACGTGGAACCTGAAGTACAAAACAATGACTAATAATGTCATTTGAACGTATTTAGTCCATTCGCTTATCTACTTTCCTCTCATACTTAAGTCGCGGCGCCATTAACATTACAATAACTTTTGATAGAGTGGACCAATTTTATTGAAACAAAGACTAAGTTACTCCCGAAGATATGCTTTATAATTTTCTTATATGAGGTTTTGTGAACCCAGTACTTTAGCAGTGATGCGTGTATATACAAACAGACAGACATTTCTAAAAATGATAGAAATGTATTCTATTACTTATTCCTAGACATCTGCAATTTTTTTCAAGAAAATCGCAAATGTACAGACACGTTAGATTTACATTGTTATTGTACGTATAGAAGATTGTACACACTGCTATAATTATATTATTAAACTACTAGCTTTTGCCTGCGGCTTTACTTAGTTTAATATAGATTTAATATATCCCTGGGGAATGGTAGTAGTTTCTGGATGAGAATTACCTATGTACCTTTCTATACCCCTTACAACTTGTATGCAAAATTTCATGATGTTCGGTCGACTAGATAAGGCATGAATGCACAACAAAATAAAACCAACTCACATTCGCGTTATATAAGTAAGGATTATTCATAATCTTGCTAAAACAAATTTCTATTTATATGTGTGTGAACAATATTGTGCAGATCATCTAAATAACATTATATCTACAGAAAACTTTGATTTCTTTTTGTTAAAGGTGATCCTATCGTGCTCAATACGTATCAGTAGTTACTCATATCCACGTCACGTTTTCTATCATATCTAAGTGTACAAATATGAAACGATATCAGAATCTCGATTTATAAATAGAACAAAGACAAGCAAACAATAATACCGCTACATTTAATAGGAATAAATTTTAAAGGAAAAATATGATGAAGACAAATGAAATCATTTGTCATTTTATATAAAAGAATATTATGGTATTTTCATTGGGAAACGAACAGGTAAACTTGATGTTAAGTGATCGCCACCGTCCATAGACACTAGCAAAACCAGGGGAGTCGCAAATTATATAACGTACTCTGTGGTCGTAAGGAGGGGGAGGGGAGAAGGGGGCGGAGGTGGGCCTCCGGTGCTCTTACCGACCGAACGAAACGCAATAATGCAAGCACTGTTACTTCACGTCGGTTTTCTTTGAGAGGGTGGTACTACCCAGGGCGCCGGTAGCCGAGTTGGGAGGGAGCGGGGAGGTGGGCCTCCGGTGCTCTCACTGACCGAACGAAACGTAATAATACAAGCACTGTTACTCCACGTCGGTTTTCTGTAAGAGGGTGGTACTACTCCGGGCGAGCCTACCCATTCATACTGAAACCAGTAGCTACCACCTACAAAAAGTTATCAATTAAACTACGATGTGTCTTTAAGGAGGTGCTTATAGAGATAATAATAAATAGTGTAATTGTAGTTAAAGTATTGTGTATTTAAATATATATATATGCTCTTGGTTCAGATATATACGCATACCAATTGTCATGAAGATCGATTAGGGACAGAAGTTAATATGCTATAACACTATTTAGTAACGTATTTTAGCAATATGGTTAGCATTAAGTCCTTCTTAAATCGTTGTTGGAGTTTATTGATCTCAAATATATATACCCCTTAGTATATATACCTCTCAGTATATAGATATATCATAATAATGTAGATGAGATTTAAAAACCTGCGCTATCTAAACAAAAAGGGTCATATTAATTTTGCTGTCACGGCTCTATTGCCAATTTCGTTTTGTCGGAATGAAATATAACATGTGTATAGAAGCTTCTCGTTCGTCACTCGACCGGATTAAAATGGACTAGGACGAGACACATTCGATTAGTATTTTGATTTATATAGACTCGCGGAAATTTTGCTTTTACGAAAAATTATCACGTATTGTACTTACGAAAATATTTTTACTCTTTGAATTTATTAGACTATTTATGCTTTGATTAATTTTCTTTTAGATTTTATGATAGTTTTTTTTTAACTTAGAATTTAGACGAAAACGTCTAAACAGGAGTTGTGGATTTATAATATATGTCTAAGTCTCAAATATAAAATCTATATATCTAATTTATATGAATTGATGTCAATATAGAATTTTAATAATTTATTGTTTTTACTATCTTATCAATTGTTTTTTAATATTTTTATCGTAAGTTTTTGTTATTTTCGGTTGTTCTAAAAATAAGCTCAAATTCATTTCCTTTTTTTATTAACTACTACTTTTATTAACTAATAATTTGATTATATATGAAAACAAAACGGGTGCTACATTATGTACTAATTATTATTTTGTGGTTTTAAAAATGTCGGCTTGATGTCATAAAACAGCTCGTATTTTTTTCTTGTGATAAGCATTGTAGATTGCATAAAGTAAGATTGGTATAAATTGTAGATTACGAAGTTTCTAGATATTTTTCTTTACTATTTCAATTTGTAATGTCTTTAAATTATCATAGCCTCATCAAAGCTATATAAGAGATCTGTCGAGTGTTTCTTAGCATTAAAGTTTAGGATTCGCTATATGTTCCAGAAATAATATTGTAACTCCTTAAATTAGTAATAATGATGAACAAGAATTATTGTTATGTAATTTATTCTTTTTTTTATGTTCTACATGTACGCGCTTGGCCACAATCTCACCTGATGGTAAGTGACGATGAGGCCGACGATGTATCGCGCTTAGCCACTAGATGCCTGTTCACTCTACTCTTGAAGACTCCCAAGTTATAAGATGACGGGAAGACAGACGCCGGGAGTGAATTCCACTCCTTAGCCGTACGTATAATGAATGTGGAAGCAAATCGCTTCGTACGAATTACGGGAATATCAACCACGTAAGGGTGGAAACCCTCACGGCGTCTAGTCGTCCTCTGATGGAATGGGGACGGTTGAATTATATTATGTAATTCCTGTGCACACTCTCCAAAGTGTAACCTGTAAAACACAGAGAGACAAGCCACTTTTCGTCGATGCTCTAAACTGAACATTCTTGAATCCCACAGCGCTTCATCACCGACAAGCCGACGAGCACGATGCTCAATGGAGTCAAGAGGGGCCAGCTGATATTTGGCTGATCCATCCCATAAGTGACAGCAATATTCCAGCAATATATTATCAATACACAATGACTCATTGTGTGAATGCAGGTTGATCAGATGCAATTTAAATTTCAGTAACAACGCTATATAGCTTTGACGTTGTAAAAAAGTAATTGCGAGGTCTTTTGTCGTAAAGGTACTTTGTGTCGGTTTTACTCCACTAAGCTGTCATCCAGCCGCAGCCTTTTATTCGGTTTACTGTTTTAATTAAAAACATTTATTTATTTATTTATGAAACAAACCTCTACCGGGTATTTAAATATGGAATGAATTAATTCCAAATTAAAATTATTACGATTGATTAAATACTATTACTTCAGTTATCAACTTTTGTTAACAGCTTGTTCCTTGTTATATTTACATTTAGTTATATAATACGGCGTATTACATTTTTATTAAGAGATATAAGTACAGAAAAATTAATTAATACATATTACACTAATCACGTATAGTGTCGATGCATATTTATAATATGGTGGCGCTAATATCAATGTTCCGGTCGTGTTGTAGTCTCGTCACTTGAATGTGATGCAGCGGCATCGGAGGTGGGTGCTAACACTCGGCCATCCTGAATTAGCCGTGTCCCACGGTATTTACTATTCATACCTCGTGGATCCATGATCTAAAAATAGAAAATGATACGAGTAACTTGCATTATAACACATATGTAGTTATCACATAGCTCTTATAATGATTTACACGCCGATGTATCCATTTATGACCCAGCGGATTATCATGTAGCTCTGTAAAGGTACATACAGTAAAAACCATACAGTTATAAGCATGTAGTATATACGGAGTAGTCACATAGTACATAGGCAGTACATAGGCACATTAACCACATAGTACATAGGCACAGTAATCGCATAGTACATAGGCACAGTAACCACATAGTACATAGGCACAGTAACCACATAGTACATAGGCACAGTAACCACATAGTACATAGCCACAGTAGTCACATAGTATAACGCGATCTGTAGGGAGACATGGAAGATTTACACAAAAATCGAACTGTAATCACATCGTTAATACCTGCAAAAAAATAATCATGAGCCGTGCGTACAGTAATACCACAAAGTTATTCCTCCATAGAACAACGGTGATACGTAGTAATCACACAGTATCTACATAGTAAGAGTCCATTGGTGGAACTTGACGCCGTTTCGAAAAAAAAAATGTTTTCCTTCCCGCGACCTGTAGGCTTTCCCATCAAGTAATACCACAACATTATTCCACAAAGTTCGGCATCAATTAGTAGAACTTTACACAATTTCGTTCCGTCAGAAAAACATCTATCTTCTTGTGATTTGTAAGTTTCTTCATCACTCGAATATGAAAGATTTTACTGTATTGCGGTTTTTGTTGTACTACCCCTCAGAGTTTTGGAACAGACGATCAAAGAAAGATTCTCAGTTTTTCTTCTTGCGATTTGTAAGTTTCTTCATCAGCGGCACCGGAGGTGGGTGTTAACATACATTTAATATAAAATATTCGTAGTATATGACTACTAGTATATTATTATACCACACTGCTATACAATATAGTATATGTTTGGGCCGATTCGCTAATGAATCTTTGATCACCAATCACGGTATGGATGGTCTCAGCATCAATCGGCGCTTGTAAATTTTATGCATTGCGCTGTATGAAACATAAGAAACTATACTTAAACAAATCGCATCACAACGTTACGCTTTACATTATGTTTGCACTATACATACAATGAAAAGTTTGCTCGTCCGTGTGTTTGAAGACTGCTTGCTTTTTACAACCTTTTTTTTCAAACTGACTACGCTATTGACCTAGCAAGGTCCTAACAGCTTCACCGGACCACTGCTTCTTGTGTGTTTTCACGTTGGTGTATGTACTATATATGACGTGTATAGTGACGCGCTGAACAATAATAAGAAAACGGCTGGTAAGTTTATATATGTCGCGTGGATGGCACTGCGACTGATTAGTGTTTCTAGCCCGGTGAAGCTGTTAAGGCCTTGATAGGCCATTAACGTAGTCAGTTCGAGAGAAAAAAAAGGATTAGTGTTTGCTGCCTACCCCACTAGCCCATAGTGTCGTCGTCATAGTGGCCGAAATAATTAAAATTTCGTGTTCGTTTCTACAGTATATATACTAAAAAGTCTGTTTTATCAAATTATATATTATTAGCGGGCCCGGCAGACCTTGTCCCGCCCTGATTATAAAAAAAAACTTTGACAAATTATATACCAAAACGTTCCTCATGAATCATTTTATCCACTGGTGGAAACTGCTTGAAAATCCGTTCAGTAGTTTTTGAGTTTATCGTGAACAGACAGACAGACAGACGCGGTAGGGGACGTTGTTTTATACTATATAATGATAATGATTTTGTTTTTAGTAATTCCATTATTAATTAACTATGCCTGTAGTTTCACACACCCTTATAACATAGTCATTATTGGTAAAGGTGCAAATCAATGTATTTAAAACGTACTAAATTTATGTACTTAATTATACTTACTAACAAGTTAAGAAGCCGGAATGTAGAGAATTGTTCATGTCTCATTACGTAATAGGAAAATATACAACTGTAGACTATTTCTCTACCATAAAAATCGCTAGACTTAATTTTATTTACATTCTTATGATTTCAGGGGTCTTATAGATAGTTTTTGTAATCGACCATTCTCCTGCATATAAAATTTCATTTTCATCGGTTGAGAATAGTTAAAAATATATTATTATAAAGTTATATCTTTATGAGATTTAAAATGACTGTACATATTTAAAAGCCGTTTCAATTGTGTAATGATATTGTAAAAAAACACATTCGAGGTTAATGGTTTATATAATCGAAAATGTCACAGACTTTGAAAGTATACTTTATTATTATAGACTAGCTGTACCGCATGGAACATAGTGTAAAAAAACGGTGACTAATAAAATCATTTGAATGTATTAAGTCGCATTTACTTATTTGTAACTTACTACATGGTGTAGGTGGTAGAGCCACGCTGAAATTTTTTTTTTCGAATTGACTACGCTATTGACCACGCAAGGTCTTAATAGCTTCACCGGACTACTTAGGCGAGCGCTTAAGGCACTCAGCCGATTTTATTTTGACAACTAGCTCAAGGGTGCGCGGCACACCTCGGCTTTGGCTGTTTTCGCGACCTATGTGAGCTAACCTAAGCTAAGCTAACTATTCATACATATATGAGTTGTTGAAACATATATGTGTACCAAGCATATATACCTCAATAACTCTTATATATATTTCGTATCGGATAATATAGCCACGCTTAAGTTACTACTGGTTTCAGCATGAATGGGCTAGCTCGCCCTCTCACAGAAAACTGACGTGAAGTAATAGTGCTTGCATTGTTGCATTTCGTTCAGTCAGTGAGAGCGCCGGATGCACACTTCCCCTCTCCCCTCCCTCCCCGCCCCACTCCACCATCAAAGACTGGCAACGCACTAGCGACTCCCCTGGTGTTGCTAGTGTCTATGGACGGCGGTGATCACTTAACATCAGGTGACCCGCCTGTTCGTTTGCCTCCTATGATATAAAAAAAAAATCTTTTATCTCGTACCTAAGTCGCGTCGTTATTAAACTACAATAACATTTGATAGAGTACATCGATTTTAATGAAACCAAGATTAAATGTTACTCGAGGATATTCCTTATGATTTTCGCAGTACTTTAGCAGTGATGCGTGTTCAAACAGACAGACATTACTAAATATAATTGAAATGTTACCGTTACTTACTCCAAGACTCCTGCAACAATTTTTTCCTTTTTTTTATGTCATAACTGGCAAACGAACTTGTGGGTCATCTGATGTTAAGTGATCACCACCGTCCATAGACACTAACAACATCGGAGGAGTCGAAAGTGTGTTGCCAACCTGTGTTTGGGGGAAAAGGAGTGAGGGGGGCGAGGAGAGGAGAAGGGAGGTGGGCCTCTGGCGATCTCACTAACCGAACGAAATACAACAATGCAAGCACTATTACTTCACGTCAGTTTTCTGTGAGAGGGTGGTACTACCCCGAGCGAACTGACCCATTCATTAGATAGATAGATAGATAGATTGTTAAAATTAACAAGTGCGAATTTGGCTTGCTCTGCTAATTTCACTCTAATCGGTCGTTAACATTCTAGCTGTATACTGATTCGTTGTTCTTAACTTTGATAAAATTTTGATTTAATGAAAATTTGAATCTATTTAATGCACCTACATTAAGAAATATACAACAAATCATTACATAGTATAAAATAAAGTCCCCTACCGCGTCTGTCCGTCTGTTCGCGATAAACTCAAAAACTACTAAACGGATTTGCATGCGGTTTTCACCAGTGGATAAAGTGATTTATGAAGTACGTTTAGGTATATAATCTGCAAGATTTTTTTTTTAATCAGGGCGGGACAACGTCTTCCTGGCCCGCTAGTAATCAATATAATAAGGCGCAGCGCTTGTTCTTTGTACTTACGTGTTCGTTATACTATCACGTGGCTACCAAGTTTGGTGATATCACCGCAAGTGCAATTTAAATGGCGCGATTTGTTTTACTAACCAGCAGAAAGAGACATGAGCGGCCATCAACCCTCACATAACGTATGGTACTTTTGTTATATTAGGCAACGATAACAGTGATTTATACAGCTTGCCGTAAGAACGTTAAGTTGCGATAGTACTCGCTTTGGGGCTCTCCACTTTTGACGGTTTATGGCTTTTGATTATTTGAATAGCTGCCATCAAGATTGTTCGACAATAATAACATTTTCAGATACGAAGATGTTATTAACATAAACAATAGAAAAATAATGTGATTAAAAATATCTTTAATCATTTTTTGACTACTTACTTAACAGAAACTGGTAATAAAATCAGTTGATTACAAAACAATTGCTTCTAGATATAATATGCAATTATTATCCGATACGAAATATATATAACAGTTGTTGAGGTATGTATGCTTGGTTTTTTTTTCTTTTTTTTTTATAGTAGCACGGCAAAATGTCTATACTGTGCCTGATGGTAAGCACAGTACAATCCAAAAACAATGGCGCCCATCGAGTGACACACTATCCATCACCGGTCGCCGCTGTCATGCCGGCCTGCGAAAAGCTGGATATGCACAGGCTGATCCCGAAACGCGACCCGCAAAAGCGAATCACTATGACGGGCTTTTATGCCATATACATGGTGGTTGCGACCCAGTCAGGCTGTAAAACCTTACCACCACGCTTTCGCCATTGCCTCGTTCGTTATTCAGCAGGGTGCACCACGTGCAGGTGAGGTTGGCTTGGGTGTCTCAAGTCTTAGATGTTATTTGACACCCCTTACACCCCATACGCTCGCCTTAGTAATCCGGTGAAGTTGTTAAGACCTTGCTAGTTCAATAGCATAGTCAGTTCGGAAAAAAAATGCAATGTTTAAAAGATACGATGATTTGTCTAGACGTTATCTCCTTGTATAAAATCATTAACAACTATATTGATTCATTCATACTCTCAAAGCATTTTCATATGCTCATATGTGGGAAAATCGCGATGCAGGGCTCTGATCTCTTTACTATATATATATACTGACAGAATATTTATTTTTTCTTCTCCTTGTATAAAATCATTAACAACTATATTGATTCATTCATACTCTCAAAGCATTTTCATATGCTCATATGTGGGAAAATCGCGATGCAGGGCTCTGATCTCTTTACTATATATATATACTGACAGAATATTTATTTTTTCTTCTCCTTGTATAAAATCATTAACAACTATATTGATTCATTCATACTCTCAAAGCATTTTCATATGCTCATATGTGGGAAAATCGCGATGCAGGGCTCTGATCTCTTTACTATATATATATACTGACAGAATATTTATTTTTTATTACTATATTATATATCATATTATATAATATATTTATATTATATTATTTATTTTTGATGATTTTTGGCCCTTCCAACAGAAGAACCAACATTTCTGTAATAATTGTATGTACATGTATGTGATGGTACACCATAAAAACGAGCTACAGCAGCCAGATTAGTGGATTGCCTTGTATGGGTATATGGAAATACCGGATTGTGGGTTGAACCAGGCGATCCTGAATCCCTTTGGAAATTCGCGATGACATATATATACGTTCCTTAAAACCTCTTTTAAAAGTATCATGACCTCTAATCTGATTCGTATACCTCAAACTAAGTATACTTTTCACATCCTTTTTGTCGCAGCAATTATTTCATTTTTTTCGGGGTTCTTACAATTACTATAATAAATTTCTTAACAATGTTAACATATTTTCTAATAATTTATCTATACTAATATCATAAAGAGGTAAAGTTTGTGAGTTTGTGACGTTTTAGGGGGTAATCTCAGGAACTACTGGTCCGATTTGAAAAATTCTTTCAGTGTTATATAGCTCATTTATCGGTGAAGATTATAGGCTATATGTCGTAATGCTAAGATCCATAGGAGTGGGGCACCAATTAAGAATGTTTCAAAATCGGGGTATTTTTTCCTCTTGAGAGCTTCAGGTGCGTGTCAGCGTTAATCCAAAGTAACTATTCCACGCCAACGAAATCGCGGGCTAAGGCTAGTTATCTTATAAAAAGAAAGCAGGTGATATGCTGTATATAGACTAATAATTATATTTCCCGTGGTTTCTTATTCGGGTTATTTACACTTTTCGTGTGTAATAAAAGATTTATTAAAATAGGTTTCAAATGCTATATGCTTTTATATAATGATACTTTATTATAAGAAAAACATGTTTACGTATTGCTCTTTGTTACCAAAATAAATAAATAGAAGTTGTATACACGTAGGAGGTATTAATCGGTCACTTTATTTTACTTGTAAATTACAAAGACAAATTTTGACTAAGGTCAATGTGAAGTACGTTCCTGTTTCTGTGGATTTAGAACATCTTATATATCAAGCAAACCCTTCAAATAAGAATAATGAAACACAAACACTCGCGTCAGAAATAGGCATAGTGTTGTTTCTACCGCAAACAAACCATACACGAGACCTAATACTCTTTATTCAAGATTAGGGTATACGTTATTCATCGGTTTCTATATCATTCATCTGAATTGAATTATGGCTATCTAGCCATATCAGATTAAAACGAATATATCGACCAAATGGACGACTGTGCAACCAATTACCATAAATATCGTCTCTGATCTAAATTAATAAACACTTGGACAATAATTCAAACCTAATTTAACGCAATACTGCAAAATAACAGTAGCAATTACAATGTAATCCGTATGTGTTGCTTTATGCGATTTATAATTTGTTTCAGATCAATAAAACCAATGCAATATCTTAATATTGTTATGATTATGTTATTATATTACATATATA
>MU158764.1:1154374-1201292 GCA_015888305.1 Antheraea pernyi | reverse complement strand
ATATATATATATATATATTTACGGTGGTAGAGCTACGCTGAAGCTATTAATGGTTTCAGCATGAATGGGTCGGCTCCACCGGGGTAATACCACCCTCTCACAGAAAACCGACGTGAAGTAACAGTGCTTGAATTGTTGCGTTTCGTTCGGTCAGTGAGAGCACCGGAAGCCCACCTCCCCTTTCCCTTCCCATACTCGCCCTCTCTCCCAAGACAGGTTGGCAACGCACTTGCGACTCTCCTGGTGTTACAAGTGTCTATGGACGGTGGTGATCACTTAACATCAGATGACCACCTGTCCATTTGCCTCCTATGATATAAAAAAATATATATATATGAAAACTTTAAAATAATTGCTTAGATTTTATAATAATCGTTAGGTCAGTTTTGTCTCAAGCAAAACTTTACATAAATAATCATATTTCATTCAAAATCAAAATCAAAATCAAAATACTCTTTATTCAATTTAGGCCCTGAGAAGGCACTTATGAACGTCAAAGCTACCACCGGTTCGGAAAACAACCCAGTCATCGAGAAGAACCGGCAAGAAACTCGATCTGGTTTATCCTTTCATAATACATAACATATTTATTTTTATTATTACAACATAATTCACAGACACATAAAGCTACATTCATTTTTAGTGGCTGCACAGAGAGAGGCGTCACTTCCAGACGTCGCTATCGTTCACATACTGATCCACCCTGTAATAACCTTTATGTACTAAGACCCGCTTGACATAACATTTGAACCTACTATCCGGCAAATCGGTAATGTGTTTTGGGACTTTGTTATAAAATCTAACACTATTACCTAAAAAACTGTTACTGGTCTTAGTAAGCCTGAAACATGGAGTGACCAGTTTGTTATGGTTTCTGGTATTTACATTATGTCGGTCTTTTACTAAATCCAGATTATCTAAGTTTTTCCGGACGTACATCAAATTCTCAAGAATATATTGAGAGGGCAGAGTTAAAATACCGAATTCCTGAAACTTAGTCTTTAATGATTCACGAGGTCCCATATCATAGATCGCTCGAACTGCCCGTTTTTGTAGTAGGAATATGGTGTCTACCTCAGCTGCAGCCCCCCACAACAAAATGCCATAAGACATTAAGCTATGGAAGTAAGCGAAGTAGACCAACCTAGCAGTGGCAATATTTGTTAGCTGGCGAATTTTTCGAATGGCGAACGCAGCAGAACTTAATCTTCCAGCCAATTTTTTTATATGAGGACCCCATTGTAATTTAGAATCAAGTGTGATACCCAGGAACACAGTATTGTCAACTAAGCCAACTAGATTCCCTTGGATCTCGATTTTACTATCAGTTAGTGGAACATTAGGTAAGGTAAATCTTATGCACTTTGTTTTATCTGCGTTTAGCAATAAATTATTTAATGCAAACCAATCGGAAATTTTATTTAAAATACTACTTAGATACGTAAACTCGGAATCTATTCTTTTTACTTGAAATATAAGCGAAGTGTCATCTGCGAAAAGAACTACATCTGCACAGTTATCAACCACTAGCGGCAGATCATTTATATATACAAGAAACAAAAACGGCCCTAAAATGGAACCCTGTGGAACGCCAATTCGAGTCAAGGATCCCGCAGACGTTGCCCCATCTATACTAACTTTATGACAGCGGTCTTTTAAATATGAGACAAGAAGATCGAGAGAGACTCCACAAACACCGTAATGTTTTAATTTCAGAATGAGGGTACTATGGTCAACGCAGTCAAAGGCCTTTGATAGATCACAAAACACACCAATTGCATCCTGCGATCCCTCCCAAGCCCGTAATATATTACTTAAAAGCGTTGCACCAGCGTCAGTAGTTGATTTTGATTTTGTGAAGCCATACTGTCGATCATCCAGAATCTCTTGCGCTTTAAAATAACCTACTAATTGCTTAAGCATAATCTTCTCAAAAATTTTGCTTAACGATGGAAGTACAGAAATTGGTCTATAATTTCCAAGACTATTTCTACAGCCTGATTTAAATAAAGGAACTACTTTACTTATTTTCATTAGATTGGGGAAGGTTCCTTGTGCTATACACTTATTAAATATGTTTGCTAAATATGGTGAAATATTGATAATTAAGGACTGCACTACCATTACCGACATTCCCCATATATCTTCAGTATGTTTCAAATTTAATAGTTTAAAAGTCCTTATTATTTCACCTGCACTAATAGATGTGAAATTAAATTTTGACTTTACAGGTGCACTCAGACTTTTTAAAAATGATAGGGCACCATGGGCTGATGAGTTAATATTTTTTGTTACCTGTAAAGGTATATTTGTGAAATAATCTTGGAAAACAGTCACTACCTCTGAACTGTTTGAAATTAGTACTCCATCAACATCTAGATTATGCGTATTATCATTTATTTTATTTTTTCCTAATTCTTTATTTATAATATGCCAAACAGTCTTGGTCTTATTACTAGACTCAAGTACTTTATTTCCTAAAAATTTTGCTTTGGCAGCTACACAAACACGTTTAAAAATTTTAGAATAATTTCTGACATAAGTATGAAAGGATTCATCGCTAGTTAACGATCTCCTATAATACAAATCGTATAGTCGATCTCTACTTTTTTTAATTCCTATGGTAGCCCATTCACTAAAATTATTTTTATTTTTTACATTAAAAACTTTTCTTGGGCAGTGTTTATTAAATTCCGTCCTTATGATATTAAACAGGCCGTCATAATCCTCATTTGGATCTTGATTGCTAAAATGATTAGAAGATAATTTTTGAAGAATATTGTAATTTAAACGGTCTAATCTAGTTTGGGTTGTTAGTCTAGCTGTTTTCTTATACTCAGTTCTAGGTTTTTCACAGTTTATTTTAACCACTAGTCCTTTATGATCAGACCGTATCCCAGTAATAATACTACCGCCAATGGTCTCAAAGTCAGTGAAAATGTTGTCTATGCAAGATGCACTCTGAGAAGTAATTCTAGTTGGCTCATTAAAGAGAGGATCCAGGTTAAATGACCTAAACAGTGATGTGAACATAGCGACCTCTGGCGACATACTCAAAATATCTATGTTAAAGTCACCACAAACTAAAACTCGTTTATTAATATTAGATATTCTTATTAAAATTTCCTCCATCTTTTGCAAAAATTGAGAAAAATTTGATGATGGCGGTCTATAAACACATAGAATAATTAATTCGTCCATCTCTGCACAGGCCACTTCACAAATACGGTCAGTTGAGAGACTGCATATATCTTTCCTGTCTTTGAATTTTAGATTATTTCTTAATAATATAATACAACCACCACCGGCAGTGATTGTTCGGTTAAACACACTGGCTACAGTAAAACAAGGTACATAAAATAACATTTTATCCGGTTTAAGCCAAGTTTCAGTGAAACATAATATATCTAGTCTCTCTCTATGTAATAATAAGTCTATATCTAATACTTTGCCGGAGAAGCGATTAATATTCTGATGATATAATGAGATGTAACACTGCTCCTTTGTCTTATCTATTGGTTTAAAAAAATATTCGCAGTATCATTAGCTAAACTACATGATACTGCTGAGTCATCTAACCTATTAATATTATAAGCTATCAATGTAGCTACTTCACGTTTGTATTTTTTAGGGAGGAACAGATTTTCCCTAGTCAATATAAAATTATTAATAAACTTATTAATATCAAAAAAAAAAAATTTGTCACGATGACAACATGTCAGATTGTATAAACAATTATTTAAAAAATGAATGTTATTATTCTTGTCTCTTAAAGATACTGAATAAGGGAAAGCACACAGCATTATTTTCCCTACGTCCAAGGATAACAGTTTTTCTGATAATTTATATAAATCACTCTTTTTTATATTTAAACTGTTACCTATTAATATTATAATATTACAGTTTTTGTCAAAGTCTGAATTGAAGACAAATATTAATTTATTTAATAACTAGCTAGTGTTTGCAGGTTTGCTCCGTGTATTTTTTTAGTATCATTATCAAGAGTATTCTATATTCTTTTCTAAGTTTTAGGCTTTCTCTATACCAAAGTCTATTACGATCGGAACATAGAGTTAAGAGTGATAAGTTGCTTTTGTATTAAAGCGATGTTGTAGATGCATTTGTTATTAGTTTTATGTGTCCTTTATTCGATGTTGGTTTTCTATAACATCCCCGTGGCTGTCCAATGGTCGAAATTTCACCATAATTAAAGGTGAGGTTTTTTTTGCCAAAAAGTGTACAAATATTGTTAACTAGTATACCAGTGCGTACCTAAGGAGCGTGAAGTATGACGAATAGAAATTTATAAATAAAACTTTACTCGTCAATTGTAAGGGAAAAAGAAATAACTACATACAATAATTCTATTGATAGCAATAAAAGTTATCAATAGATACTAAAAAAAAAAAATTCGTGTATCAGTGTGTACACGCAGAGAAAGTGAAAATTCTTTGGCTTATATATATTAAACTATATATATGAGAATACTCATAAACAATTTACTTTACAAAGTCCCGTAGTATAAATACTTAACTATATATTTACTCATTTTGTATAGTACTAGAGCCAGACAGACACTTACATAGACTCATATATACACAAATACATAAGTACCTTACGTCTAACGCATATCGAATTTTTCCCTACCGTGTCATAAGAAGCTTCAGTTAAAACAAAACAAAGAAAACCCCTTGACAAACAAGAAAATGTACTAAGCTGTTTTATCACCGCTTATTTATATGTAAATAGATTTATAATTAAGAATTAATTAACCCCAAGCTATTTGCCAGTAGGTATCGTGAAGTACGTAGTAAGAGCTCTTCTAAAAACATCTAACAAAAACAAAACTCTGATATCAACCTTTGTAACTTTTTCGTATTCTAAAACAAAGATAAAAGTACGCTTTAGACAGGTAATTAGAGCGTTCCTTCATTATTTCACTTTGTTTACGAATTAAAACGGCATGATTATTCGTTGCTCTCGATTTTCGGTACAAATTCAGTACACAAATAATCGTATTATCGTTTGTGGTAACTTTTCTTTAAAAGAAAAACACCCGTTTGTGCCGTATTACTTCTTTTTAAAATTCTAATTTTTCATTTTATGTAATCTATGCTAATATTATAAACCTGGAGAGTTTGTTTGGTTGAACACGCTAATCTTGGTAGGTGGTAGAGCCACGCTGAAGCTATTATTGGTTTCAGCATGAATGGGTCGGCTCGTCCGGGGTAGTGCCACCCTCTCATTGAAAACCGACGTGAAGTACCAGTGCTTGCATTGTTGCGTTTCGTTAGGTCAGTGCGAGCGCCGGAGACCCACCTCCCCTCTCCTCTCCCCCTCCCTCCATTTCCCCCAAATACAGGCTGGCAACGCACTTTCGACTCCCCTAGTGTTGTTAGTGTCAATGGACGGTGGTGATCACTTAACATCAGGTGACTCAATTGGCAATTTGCCTGCTATAACATTTAAAAAAAATCAGGACCTACTGATCTGATTTGGAAAATTTCTTCAGTGTTAGATAGCTCATCTATCGACAGAGACTATAGGCTATCATTACGCTACGATCAATAGGAGCGGAGCAACAATGAAGAATGTTTTAAAATTGGGGTAATTTTTCCCTTTGAGAGCTACTGCTGCATTTTACCGCTAGCCCAAAGTTACTATTCCAAGCGGGCAGAAGCTACTTAATTCCTTATTTCTAGTAAACAATGTTTAACATTCATGGTGGCTGTTAATATCAGCTCGCTTTACTGAGAAATTTTATTACTGAGAAATGTGGTTTATAAAATAAATTAATACTGTCAATTCGGAAGATAGTAACTAAGGATGGGATCTACAAACTAGGGTAGTGTGACTCAGCAGAAATACTTTTGACCAAAGTAACGTCCTGATCAATATTATCACCGGAACTGACGACTAATCTGATTTCGTGAGCTTATTGGAATAAAAAAATTATAGTAATAACTTTCTGCAAAATAAATTGAACATGTTTTTATAATAATTGCCACAAGGATTACATCAAATAAAATAGTATTACAGTAGAATGTATGTAAGTCGAAATTAGTCAAATTAATTAAAATAGAATTAGAGTTATAGATAAGGCTTCCGACTTATGAAGGATTTTAACTTGACTGGTTTTGTAAGATAACTATAATAGGATACTGAAGGGCTTAACAAATATAATATATAAAATTGTCTTTATATTCGACATAAAATAATAACTGTTTTATTTCAGGAGATTTTATCATTGGTATAAAAATTAATTTGTTATATTCCTGTGTCATTTGCTTTTAAATAATAAATAAAATAGGTTTAATACTTTGTAATTATCTCAAACAGAGTAATTAGCGTAACTAATAAAAACAACATTCAATTAGCATTGTGTGGATGATGATACAAGATTTATGTTAGTCCCTGAACATGTTGCATGTGTTATCTGAAACGCTATGAATTTAAACCGGTGCTACAGGAGATTACCTGAATATATACGTATAAGTACACATACAAACAGTACTTTAGATGGTATATTACTCAATTTTTTATTAAAATTGATTTGAAACCCTTCTTTACATTTAATTTGTGTAACAAAACTACATTAATTTATTTATTCGTAGGATAATTAAGGGCTGTAAACTGACTAATAAAACATAATATTATTGTCATCACAACAGTAAGTGATAAAATTAATAATAGTGATAATAAAATATGAATGAATGAATGAATTCTTTATTGCACTTTTGATTTGTACACTGGCTAGCTTAATGCCATGAGGCATTTTCTTCCAGCTAACCAGCGGTGTTGATGTTAAGCAAAAACTTTTGTAGGTAGTGCCTATATAAATGGATAAATAAATACATACATGTATACAATATTATAATAAAATAAAATATATAAATAAAAATATGAATAAATAAAATACCTAAAATTGTTTAAATATACATTTATAGTAACTACATAATTTATTTAGAAGCACATAAGGAATTATCTGTAAGTAAGTATAAGAAAATATGTATGTATATATAGGTTATATAGGTATATATAGTATATATATATAGATTGAACAAAAGATGTAGTCCCTTTGTTACAAATGATAATTGATAATGATACAATGAACTCACCAATTAGATAAAAAAAGGAGAAAGAAAAATAAAAATATATATGAAATTATATATCATTTGTAAAGAAATAAAAGAGTAAAAAATAAATACAGTAAAAGGAAACATTGACGATCAATACACTCATAAGACTTGTATTGGTAAAATAAGAACGATTTTATTTGTGGAGATTTTATCATTATTAAAAAAAAATGTTATAAACCTACGTCATTTGCTTTTAAACATTGAGCAATCTGTCTGTTTATTTATAGCAGAACAATCCACGTAACTACGTTCGGAGTTTCTCTTTGATCATATATAAATTTTCAGATTGTAGATAGTTAAAATGTCAGCGACAACGAGGAGCATTTTTAATAAAGCAAGTGTTATTATCCGTGATCGAAAAGAGTAAGTTAATACTAATTTTATATAGAAAAAAAATCATACACATAGTTACATCATTCACAGATGGTAATGTTCTCACTATGCTTGATGTTGGTATGCTTAATCTGTATTTTCGTTCGCACAAACCTACAATCACGGGAACATATCACTAAATATTGAATTTATTTATTTTAGTATACGAACAATTATGACAAATATTCATTCAATAGATCGGCATCTGCTACGTATAATATAGTAATTGCATTGGACAAAGTTAGACAACCAAATGAAAATTCGTTTGAAGATTTTTTATTATCATAAAATTAACTAAATACCTATTACTTAGATGTTAACAAGTATCATTTGAATATTATTTTATAATACATTACTGAATCTATTTCGACTATTACTTGATCCGAATATATATATATATGTATGACACGTATGTACCTATTGATTTTCTCTTATAACTTTAATGTTGCATGAAATCAAAATTAAACCATCCAATGCAGGCCATAAAATAAAATCTATTGCTTCAACACTCGTATGTACACTATAAAAGTCTTTGGGTTTTTATATTGGTCCAATCATTGCCATGTTCTGGCTTTCATGTCGGCCTTACGACATCAATTAGGAAAGGATACCCTTTTAAGCAATTAGTGCGGGCATCCCTCTGATACTTGCCTATATAGTAGTGTGTGTATATGCTTGTACATAGTTACATTATATACAATTAAAGCCGAGGCATCTGATATGTATATACCTAAATTAAGCATACGACTACTATACTACTAGTAAATATTAAAAGGAACTCCTAAATTTCTAGTTCAGAAGAAATTTAATATCGATTTTATTGTTTCGTGAACGCTTGTTACTAACAGTAAAATAACGCGTTATCTATTTTCTGTTCGGTAGAGCATGAGAGAATATTTTTATTACACAAGGAAATAAGTATACATAGATAACGAGACAAGATTAATTAAAGTGAAATGAAGTAGTTACTCTTACGTATAGTATAAAGAGTTGGTAGAGCCACACTGAAGCTATTATTGGTTTCAGCACGAATGGGTCGGCTTGCCCGGGGTAGTATCCTCTCATAGAAAACTGACGTGAAGTAAAAATGCAACTAGCATTGTGGCGTTTCGTTAGGTCAGTGAGAGCGCCGGAGGCCCACCTCCCCTCTCCTATCTCCCCTCCCACCCTTTCCCCCAAACACAGGCTGGCAACGCACTTTTGACTCCGCTGGTGTTGTTAGTGTCTATGGACGGTGGTGATCACTTAACATCAGGTGACGCACCTGTTCGTTTGAATGCTATGACATAAAAAAAATATACAAACTTTAATAAAAGGCTTAAATAAAGTTAGTGAAGAATTATAATATTATTGTTGTGGGGGACAGCAGCTGAGGTGGACACCATATTTCTATTACAAAAACGAGCAGTTCGAGCAATTTATAATATGAGGCCTCGCGAATCATTAAAGACTAAGTTTCAGGAATTCGGTATCTTAACTCTGCCCTCCCAATATATTCTAGATAATTTAATGTATGTCCGCAAAAATTCAGATATGTTGGATCTAGTAAAAGACCAGCATAATTTAAATACTAGAAACAGCAACAAATTGGTCATTCCATGCTTCAGGCTCACTAAATCCAAAAACAGTTTTTTAGGTAATAGTGTTAGGTTTTATAATAAAGTCCCAAAACACATTACCGATTTGCCTGATAGTGAGTTCAAGAACCATGTCAAGCGGGTTTTAATATCTAAAGGCTATTATAGGGTGGATCAATACGTGAACGATTGTGACGTCTGGAAATGACGCCCCTCTCTGTGCATCCACTAATAACGAATGTAAATATTTATGTTACTGTACAAATATATGACATGGAAAAATAAACCAGATCGAGTTTCTTGCCGGTTCTTCTCGATGACTGGGCTGTTTTTCGAACCGGTAGTAGCTTTGACGTTCATAAGCGCCTTCTCAGGGCCTAAATTGAATGAAGGATATTTTGATTTAAAGGAAGTGCTTAAAACAGCGTCAGTTAATTACTAGATAAGTTTTAGTAGTTCATTTTTAATAAAGTAATAATAATATTTATAGAATATAGTATGATACTTCCCTAGATTATTATAAAAATGAATTATAATTTTTAAAAAACACGCTTGATATGCACACGCTATAAAGCACACACCAAAAAAATGAGTTTTTAATACAAAGATTTTATTCAAAGGCATAAATAATAAGTGTCTTAGAACTCAGCATATATGAATGTTTTGAATTAAGCTGAAAATAACAATGGTGTTTGAGAAAGAAAATCTAAGAAAAAGTGGAGATGTTTTATTAGTTATCTATTACTTATGCCATTGCTATTGGCAAAAATAGTGTGCTTATCCAAAGGTAAGTAGACAGTTACTTTGTTTGTATAGAAATGTCACTTGAATATTGTCTTCCTTTATAATTTCTTTGAATATCGTCAAAATAGTACGATGAATGATAAGATATGTTTGTTTTAATTGTGTCTGACTGTATCGCAACCACCATAGACTAGCGATAACACTCGCAATAGTGATACGCCTACTCATGCCACATTCCGAGAATAAGCGGTATATATCCAGCTGCGAGAGCCTTGCAGGTCAGCATGACAGCAACGAAAGCTGTTATATTGTGGTCTTCGTAATTTTTGGACTGTCTTGTGCCATGAGTCGTCCAATTGTTGTGCTGAAATAAATAAAACAATTAGCTATGTGAATTATAAAATTATTATTCGTTTTATTGATAAAGGCTTTCCTTTGCAGCTACTTTTGCCTTACACATTAGAATGGACGTTGCTTTGCACTTCAGACTGAAATTGATTGATCGCTACTACGCCTCAGTGCAACTAAAAGCGTTTGATTTAAAGTTAGAAGCATTGCAACCGTTATGTTTGGTATTTTTCTATGAACGAATAATACGAGTACGAATTTTAATGTTAAAATATATCCTACTGAATAAGTATGGCTATCCATAATAAAATTAATTATTTTTTGTAAGGAGATTATTTCAGTTCTTCGCCTCTTGCTAGATAGACAGGAGAATTTAGTGTTTGGTATATTCATATGATTAGGTAATTTTCTATTCATCTCATTTTTAAGACAACGTGTTTTAAAACAGCGCTTCTGTACCGTGCGATGTCGATTATACCCATCTTGGCACAAATACAAAAAAAAAATCTCGTACTATGAAATTGTAGATCCGTGTCCCGGCTAACATTATACCTTTCTTTTTACAATGTGGAGTCCTTCAGAGATAATCTGAAGAGATTTCGGTGTAGGTCGGCGGCGTGACAGCGGCCTCTAGTGATGGATAGCAGATCTCTTGAATGGTAGGTATCCATTGTTTTTGTACTGTTTTTTTTATGTCATACGTGGCAAACGAATAGGTGGGTCACCTGCTGTTAAGTGATCACCACCGTCCATGGACACTAACAACACCAGAGGAATCGCAAGTGTGTTGCCACCCTTAGAGGGGAAGAGATCAGGGGAAGGCGAGGGAGAGGAGGAGAGGGGAGGGGAGGTGGGCCTCAGCGCTCTCGCTGACCGAACGAAACGCAAAAATGCAAGCATTGTTACTTCACGTCGGTTTTCTATGAGAGGGTGGTACTACCCCGGAAAAGCCGACCCATTCATGGTGAAACCAGTAATAGTTTCAGCGTGGCTCTACCACCATTAAAACTGTACTATGTGACGTCACTTTACAGAGGTAAGAGGTAATATGAAGAATAAAAGAAACGTATGCAATTAAGAGCATCATTAAAGTTTTATACGGGTAAAACATGTTAAGCCACTTTTTTGTTATAACTGTGAAGGAAAATACGTTTCTAACTTGAAATTAGGTATTTTTTTATCATGAGCAGACTCATATCTGTGAGAATGACGTAATATGATTATAAAATGAAGTTATCGTCTATTCTTAATACGTGCATAAAATTTTAAATGAAATGTAAAATATTGAATTCTATTTACTAAAATGTTTAATGTCTGTATATACCAAAATTGTTAATTTTATATTTCAATGATTACATTGATACTGTTATTAATATTATTTAAATACAGCATTTTTTTATCAGAATCTTACGACTTTACATTATATAATCCATAGTACAAACAAGATTTATAAATAACTTTCATTAAAGCACAAGGTCTTCAGAGATTGAATTAAGCCTTCCTATAACAAAACAAACACTTCGCTTACTAACTCAATACGTTTACTTTGCTTCAGCTTAGTGAAATGCGATCTTCGAATATATAGTTTATCATTATAATACAAGAATATTGTCTTTTATCAGTTTTCTGTTTTTCTAATAATTTTCTTGTATGCATTTGTAATGATATCTATATTTATAATTAATTTTAATGATTTGATATGGACTTTATAACATTTTTATAAGCTAAAATGATATTCAAATGATTTAAACATCTTACTTCCGGTACCGCTATAACACGTCCGATACGCGACCGGAACATTAACACTAGCGCAACTTTTTTTTTTTTTATTGTAGCTCGGCAAAGTGACTGCACTTTGTCTGATGGTAAGCACAGTATAGTCCAAAAATAAAGGCGACCACCGAGTGACACACTATCTATCGCCGGTCGCCGCTGTCATGCCGGCCTGCGAATAGCTGGATATGCACAGGCTGATCCCGAAACGCGACCCACAGAAGCGAATCACTATGACGGGCTTTTTCGCCATATACATGGTGGTTGTGACCCAGTCAGGCTGTAAAACCCTACCATCCCGCTTTCGTCATTGCCTCGTTCGTTATTCAGCAGGGTGCACCACGTGCAGGTGAGGTTGGCTTGGGTGTCTCAAGTCTTATGATGTTATTTGACACCCCTTAGATCCCAAAGAGAGTTATTAGACCTAGACACCTATTAGAGAGTTCGGCCTATAAAAGGCAAGACGTCTTTAATCGGACATTCATTTCTATCTCGAAGTCGTTGTAAGGCGAAGCTGTGCTCGGATAAATAGTCACTGTGCTCACAGTGTGTTAATTGGATTTCCTGACAGACTGACTTTACGTTTGTTTATTACACATTTATCTAATGATATTAACTGTGCAATCCTTTTATATAATACTACCTTCTACACGCACCTTCATTCGCGTGGAATAGTTACTTAGAGCTAACGCTAACTTTAACTCTCGACTTCGTTTACGTAGAAAGTGAAAATATTTTTAAATACGTTCGTTAACCCCGATTTTCAAACATTCTTCATTAGTGATCCGCTGGTTTAATGATATATAGTTTTGCTCGATAAATGAGCTCTCGAACACTGTAAGAATTTTTCAAATCGGACCAGTGGTTCCTGAGATTAGCGTGTTCAAGCAAATAAAGTCTTCAGCTTTATAATATTAGTATAGATATAAGATAGATTCTATGAAGAAACGTATAATTAACAAAAAAATCACTAAAACTTATGAAAATTACTATAGATTCTTTGGTTTATATTGTTACCCATACACTCTATCGGTGTCATATAGTGTATAAAGTTAAATGCGTATTGAATACTTGCTTTAAAAATGTTTTGAATTAAATGCACAGCGCTCGCTGAATGTTCGCCATATTGCTCTTTTGTCTCGCTTTGGTTACGTTAGGTTAGACTTGCGAAAAAGGATAACGTGAACTTGTCTCGGGCGAGCACGGTGCACTTAATTCGAACCGTTTTTAAACCAAGTATTCAACACGTACTTAACTTTTTTATAATAACACCATTTAAGTCCAAATAATCAATATAGTGTAAAATCAATAGCAAATCAATTCGGACCTCCATAAAGCTTGATTTTAATGGCTTCCAAATATAATAAACATAAAGTCCAGAATATATCAAACGCCCGATGCGATTCTTGTATTCATTTATTTGTGGTAATTGCCTAGCGCGTATTTAATTACTGTACTTTTATAATATTGCCTTATTGTTACAGGTTGTATTTGTTACCATATTCATAGTTCATTTTAAATTCTGTAATTGAAAATATCTCGCGTAAAAGAAGTTACCAGGAAGCACAAACAATCTCAGCATAATAACATATAATGAATAAAAAATGTTTCTCTGTAATACAAAATTTTCACTTATATCATGTGCGTTTACGACACACCTAATTCTTTGTATTAATTTAACATTGTTTATATTATTTCGTATCTCACTATTTTATATCAATTTTTTAAACGATTATGAGTTAATGTATGTATTTGATCTATACGATCACTTTTTCGGGATGAAAGGAAAATGTTCTTTTCTATACACCTGAAACGTGTATGTAAAATTTCAGGATGGTCGGTTGAGTATTTAAGTTATGAAATTGTAACAAACAATCGAATCTATTTTCGAATTTATAATATTAGCACGTATTCAAAAAACGTAGATCCCGATTAATATATTCACATTCATATGATACTAAGGTTTTTTTCTTAGTCCGTCTGGTTATATAACTATCACCCTCTAGTTGAAAATCTGTCACCAAGCGCCTGTTGGTGTGTTCCGGTAGTTGTACTTAAGAACCAGTCCTCTCTAGGTTTGGCGTACTTACCATGTTAGATCATGTCGTCATGTAAAATCAAATGAGACTGCTCAAATGCTATAAAGTATTTAAAAAAAAACATTAATGAAGTTACATCCGTTTATTTTATTAATAATTGCGGTAATTATTTATAAATATTAATTTATAAAATTGTACCTAAAAGTGTAAACAGTAAAACGTTTTGTTTATTTTTTTATAAAGTGGATTTCATTCGCTTCCATTACAGGCAGGAAGAGCCGAAATCTTCTCGAAAAGCGGAAATGAAAGAAACTGTCGCCGCCGGTTGTCACGTGCCGTTCTCGTCAACCGATCGCTGCTCATACATTTACTGCACATCCATTATACAGTAACGGAGTTTATTTAATGAATTTTAAATCGTACAAATTATATATATCGTACTGCTTATAAATAAGAAACTATTAAAAATAAATTATCTTTATATAATTAACGATATTTTCCGTATCTAAATATACATTGATGGTGTCCAATAGCATATTTCTATAAAGTTACTTATGATATACAAAGAACGGTTAATTAAAATTGTGCAATAAAAAAATTATGATATAGAGAGATTAAGAATTAGTGAAAGGAGTTAATGATATTAAAGGAGATCGATACTTGTAAAAAAGGAATAATTACTGAGGGCTTAAATTAATTAAAAGTTTAGTTACTGACTGACTGACATGTCTCTCGAAGCTCATTTTGAGAAAACCGCTACAATGTCATCTAGATTGACTTATAGTGGGTGAAGATCGGCACTGAGTGCAAAGTTAGCTAATTGGTGTTGCACACCAAGGCACCGGTAAGTCTGAACTTTAGCCATAATTCTCAGATAAGCTTAGACGCTCTTAGATGGCACTTTCTGTTCTGTGCAGTTAGATCTCTAATTAAAAACAAAAACTTCGTAGATATTGGTAGATCAAATAAGAAAATGAAAATTAGTTTTTTCAAATACCTATTCATTTGTAAGCTATGAGATATTGAAGCTGCCTTCTAAGTTCACCTCATATTTCGGAGGGATATATAACGAAACGAAATATCTCATTGTAATGTTTAACATATAAATTGCTATCAATTTTTCGAGATTTATATTTGCGGGGCTGCTCGCCGCAGATAAGACGCCGAGTCCCGCCAAAGCGCTCCACCGTGCTTTTATTGCTTAAATGCCGACTGATACTCAACGAAATGATAAAAAGCGATTATTTAGAGGGGTTTTCTAACCTGAGCATACCAAGGGATATAGCTATTGACATTTTATATGACGAAACCTAATTGACAAAATAAAATTAAACATTTCATTTTATTCAAAACCATCTTTTTATAACCATGGTCTAATGAAAAAACACGGTAATAAGTTTAGCGGGGGGGCGAGTACGAGTATTTGTACCTCTTGGTGATTGCTGCTTACCATCATGCACAATACAGTCACTTTGTCGAGCTCAAATAAAAAAAAAGAGGTAGTCATAAGGACTGTCGACGGTAGTAAAAACTCAAAGCATTGGAATACCTATTTTAAATTTTAATTTCGAAATTTGTCTGAATCATTTGCATTTCATAAATTGTATGTAGATTATTGACATTCATCAGGTTTTCAGATCTATTCGCACTCCGAGCGATAATTATATACATTTTTATACAGTTTGAACCAAACATAATGGGCTGCACACGCTCTTTACAAAATATTAATATTACGTGTACACTACGCGTCTCTAGTTTTTGGGGTCTAAGGGGTGTCGAATAACATTTAAGACTTGAGGCACCCAAGCCAACCGCACCTGCACGTGGTGCACCCTGCTGAATAACGAACGAGGCAATGGTGATAGCGGGGTGGTAGGGTTCTACAGCCTAACTGGGTAGCAACCACCATGTATATGGCGAAAAAGCCTGTCATAGTGATTCGCTTCTGCGGGTCGCGTTTCGGGATCAGCCTTAGCATATCCAGCTTTTCGCAGGCCGGCATGACAGCGGCGACCGGCGATGGATAGTGTGTCACTCGGTGGTCGCCATTGTTTTAGGATTGTACTGTGCTTACCATCAGGCACAGAGCAGTCATTTTGCCATGCTACAAAAAAAAAGTCACAAGCATGTTGCGGTCATTGGTAACGCGAACCCATAAGAATTACCCTTATCAATAATCGCTCAACGCGGCTAATAAAGTTTTCATTTCCAAATCCTTTAAAATTAAATGAAGAAAATTCTTAATACATAATAGTATCTGATATCCAACAGTATTGAGGTATTAAAATATCTGTCCTTTACAACTAAAGGGTTAGAAACAGAAACCGAATACTACGGACTGCCTGATAATTACATTTGTTAAGTACTCCATCGACATCAGTAATGTTGCCACGTACGATACATTAATATTGCAAAACGGTTTTGGGTAAAGTTTAGGATATACTGCTCCCAAGTCGTCTTGATAGCAAAATACAACCCACAGAGATAATATTACTTATGTATAAATGTTCGGGAATATTTAACGTATTCTGAACGCTAACTCGTACGTCGCCATTTCTCACTACGTTTTAATACATTACAAGACTATGCAGAGGAGGGTTTTAAAAGGAATTATACATAGTATTGTGTATTAAAAATATGAATATAATATATTGTTGTGTTTATTAAGTACCTAATTTTTACTTTTTAAAATTTCCTCTCAAATAAGAAATAATTTTACCATAACATACTTCAGATACATAAATGAAATTTGATTGCCTCAAATCAGTTTTTGCGCGTGGCTTCGCTCGCGTAAATGTAGTATAAGGTATTTTTCTACCCGGGAACAGTATTTTTTCTAGGTGAAATGTAATTTTCTTTACTTCTAACAACGTGTATGCAAAATTTTATAATGAGCTGTTGGGGATTAATAGCATTGAGTTAATTGAATATTCTTCGAATCAATTAATTATTACGTTATATATTGTAACCGTTGTTATGTAGGTCTTTATTTTCTTTCGAAAACTATTCCTTTGTTCATTTTAAGTTCATTTTTTTTTCATCTATAATACAGTAATTCACTCGAATAACAAAAGGCATACGAAATTAAACCAGTATTTTAGGCCTAAATTCAGACAAAATAACCATAAGTGATCCACTATTTGAACTAGAGAAATAGAGTAACCATACGACCGGTAAAAATTTGATGATCACTCCCGGTAACAGTACACCTTCTTGCATCGCCTTAGGCTATCTACTTCGCAATATAACTCTGGAACGTGCACCGGTTATTTTGCAGATCTGTTTTAATATAATTGTTTACCGGGTTTGATTTTATACTTTACCGTTATACTACACATGCAGAGGTGGCAACCCTAAAAGCAAATGTACCGTGGTTATATTGTCATTCAATCGTTCAATTCTCATTAGCTCCAATTCGTTGTTGTATTTTTATTCTGATACAATTTTAATTTTTAAATTTCTTTCGAACTTCACGGTTTTCGGGTTGTTATAATGATGAACGATAAATATTATTATGTTATAAATTATGACTCATTATATGGTTCCAGGTGAATCGGATGCAATTTAATTTTCTGTCAACGCTTCATGGCTTTGACATCCTAAAAAATTAATTGCGAGGTCTTTTGTCGTAGCGGTACTTTGTGTCGGTGTTACTCCACTAAGCTGTCAGCCAGCCGCAGTCTATTATTCGGTTTTCTGTTTTAATTAAAAACGTATTTTTTTCATTTATTAAACAAACCTCGACCGGATATTAAAAGATTGAATAAAATAATTCCAAGTAACAATTATAACAATTGACTAAATTACTTCAGTCATAAATTTTATATAAAAACTCTTTCGTCGTTATATTAGAATAATCTGTAAAATATATATCGTATTATAATTACTTTAAGATATATAAATGTAGCCAAATTAATCAATGTATTCAATATGTAACATCTAATTATGCCAAAAACGTTTATTGAAATGTTAAAACTTATTTATTGAATATTATATTACCATTTACAGGAAGGTCGATCATTGGAATGTATTCGTCTACTCTACATTCAGAACATCTCAATTTATACCACATAAGAGTGTTTGCGATAATATCATACCTAACTATATTTTATAATTCCATATACTTTGAAAATATAATTAATTTTATATATACAAAATTATTAAATTAATACGTGAAGCCCTTTTTGTACCCCTTTTTAAGCGAATTGCGAGAAGGGACGAACGTGACATTCGGCATAGTTATAGTTTATATGGAGAAGTGCACAAAGTTATTTTTTATATAAAATGCATTAAAAACATATTAAATTAATTAAAGTAAACATTACTCACACTACTACTTGAATGACTCACAACATATACACACATGTAAATGAAAATGATGTTTCGCCATCCGTAATTTTACTCTTACTATCCAATTACCGTTTTTAATCCTACATTCAATATTTTTAACATGACTTACGTTCCATACCTTACGTGCCCTTTGAAATTAACTGTTCAAATTGTAGGTTAATTTTATAATAATATATAATATAACTAGCGGGCCGGGCGGACATTGTCCAGTCTTTATTATAAAAAAAAATCTAAAATTCAACCGCAGCGCCACCTACCTTGTCCAGTTGTGAATCTAAAATATTCTCGGATCCACTGGAACACGTGCACAAAATTTCATAAAAATCTGTCCAGTTGTTTAGGAGGAGTTCAGTGACATATACACGTACAGAAGAAATGTATATATAAAGATATGCAAATTCATAATATAGATTAATAATTAATTGATAAATAATTTATCTCTAATTAATATTCTCTTTGATCTTACTGATGTCAAAATGAATTATGGTCGAATCGCGACCACTATACGACCACTATTACATATAAATATATTGATTTTAAGAATTTGCTCACACTTCAGTTCACAATATTGTAATCCGTTTACCTGAAGTGTCAATGTGACAATTCGGTTTGAGAGTGCTTGTAAATAAATGTATTCGTGCAATCACGGGTCTTGTTTATTTTAACGTCCGGTGTGTTTATTTGCAAAGCTCTTGAAGGTAACGTAGTCCCAACCATATCGGCCTAATTTTCCAAATGAAAG
This sequence comes from Antheraea pernyi, assembly GCA_015888305.1. NCBI lineage: Eukaryota > Metazoa > Arthropoda > Insecta > Lepidoptera > Saturniidae > Antheraea > Antheraea pernyi. Next base: position 1,182,208 of record MU158764.1, on the reverse strand, counting down.
CTGAATAAGCATTTGATTGCAAATTTGATAAACTTGTGTAAATATTTTGTTTGAATTAGATTAGAATTAAATATAAACAACATTTAAATTTTATAACAAAACCACTTTAAACCTAGGCCGGGTAAAGAACATTAAATAAAGAGGTGGACCCTGCGGCATATTCGGATAATGCCAAGTGGACTTTTTTATGTATGTATGCAGACATGTATACAAAGCTTGTCTAGAATTATCATATTTTATAATTTACACTGCATATCAGTTGAATGTAAAATTATGTTGTGTATTTCATAGTGTTTAATTAATTTTGTACCCTGTTGCTAACAATATTTTCAGATTCAACTATTTCTTGTCTAATGCTGTGTTTTAATGATAGGCTTAGTCAAGTATTGAAGGTGGTAAAGCTACGTTGAAGCTATTACTGATTTGAAGGTGGTAAAGCTACGTTGAAGCAATTACGGATTTCAGCATGAATGGGTCGGCTCGTCCGGGGTAGTACCATCCTCTCACAGAAAATAGACATGGAGTAACAGTGCTTGCATTGTTGCGTTTCATTCGGTCAGTGAGAGCGCCGGAGGCCCACCTCCTCTTCCCACCCTTCTCCCCTCCCCTCCCACACCCCCAAAACAGGCTGACAACGCACTTATGACTCTTTGTTGCTAATGTCTATGGACGGCGGTGATCACTTAACATCAGGTGCCCCGCCTGTTCGTTTGCCTCCAATAATATATTTAAAAAAAGTCATAATAACTCATAGATAGGATGTTTGGATACTGTGTCGACCGATATGAACACGAATCCTTTTAGACTAAGCTTTCAGAAAAGGGAAAAACGACAGCAAGCAAGGGACGACGATAACGAAAGCAAGCATCTTGCCAATCAAAATCATGCGTAAAATTTGGCGCTAAACACTGGTTTTTATTCCGGCATTTATATTTGAGAGCTATTTCTGCATTATATCTTTAACATGTCAAAATCATGTTAAACCTCGTCGTTTACATAATTTTGAGAGATAGGGTCATGAAACTCGTAAGTTATAAAGTAAAAAAAAAGAAAATTTTTAGGCGTAGAATAGTTTGATTGGTAATTATTATTCTGTATAACTTGTAAACTTGCTCATTAAGGCAAAAAGTTGACAACATGTATTGTTATTTGAGAGAATGCAAATTTATTATTTTAGGCGAATTTATAAGTTTTACATTCTTGACAAACTTAGTTCAAGTCTACGCTGTATATTGTGTTTTATTATTAAGTAGAGCCTATCTACAATATTTGACAGGATCGTATGATTAATGCTGCTTTACGAGAAAAATGCGATCCCCTCTTCTGAACATTACAAGCAAAAAGTTTTGGGGACGGAAGGGTTTATTATAAGGGTTATCGGAACAATCGCTAACTACCCACCCGGGCGGTCGATTGACCGTGTACATGTTTGAGATGTAAGTAAGTATCTCAGTTTCTTCACTCAACTAGAAAATTCGCCTCGTTTAAAGTAAAGTAGTCGGAAATTTTCTCAAAAAGATGCCTGGTACAGTAATTCTGTGTGTAAAACAGTGTTATAAAATCTATACGAAATGACCTATGAAAATTATTTCTATAATTCTTTAACACGAAAATAGTGAATGTATTTGTTATTTTGCTTAGTATCAAATATTATATATGTTTACTGTATATCATATATATTAATACGTGAAGCCTAAACTTTGTATCCCTTTTTAACGGAATTGGGCGAACGGATGAACGTGAAATTTGGCATAGTTAAAGTTTATATGTAGGAGAAGTGCAGAAACCTATTTATTTTATATAAAATGCATTAAAAGTACATTCAATCAATTAAAATATGCATTACTCACACTACTACTTCAATTTTACACAACATATACACACATGTAAACAAAAAAGACATTTTGACATCTGTCAATAAAGGATTTCAAAAAAGGTTGTGAAGGAGGTTGCTATGCTCGACTGTATTTATTATTTTATTCTTACGTTCCAATTACCCTTTTTCATTCTACATTCTACGATGATATTATAACATAATAATACCCTTTGACAAAAGAACCCTAATATAATTCAAACTTTAAAAAAATCAATGAACTATGGTCGAATATCAACCTCTGGGCGCCCACTAGTTTATGGAATTTTGTTTAAAAAAATGAATATTTATGTATCTAATAATTACGCAGTGAATAAAACCTATGTAGTGATTTTTTTATATTAATTCTTAAATCACTCACTCCTCACCTCACTTTCACATCACTTAATAGCACAATGTTTAACAATTAATTTTAATCTAGAAGTAATATAATCCTATTATATTATAATTTAAGTACTAGGAATATTTAATAGAACTTAAGAACAGGCGAACTGAGCTCGTTTTTGTAAATGGAAACATGAATGCTGAAAATTACATTGAGGATATTCTCAGACCTTATGTCTACCCATTTGCACAAACCTTTGGCTCCGATTTTAGGTTAATGCATGACAATGCGCGTTCACGTACAGCTCGGCGAACCAGTGAATACTTTGCAACGGAGAACATCCGGGTATTGCCCTGGCCTGCACAATCGCCAGATCTCAACCCCATCGAGCACGCATGGGACATGCTCCAGAGACGCGTTTTGAAGGACTTGGACGGAGCGACAACAACCCAACAGCTGAGGATTTGCTACAATTCCATTGGGAGTGAATACCGCAAGATGATATAAACAGTCTCATTAATTCAATGAATAAGCGTTGCCGACAAGTTCTGAATAGAAAAGGAGACCATACTTTGTATTAAATTGTTCTATTCTTTCACAATAAATACATTTTCTTTAGAAATTTCATTTTGTAAGAAAAAAGTTTAGTTTCTTATGTATCTTAGTTTCTACAGTATATTCTAATATTGTTCATTTCTGTTATTAAAAGAACTTATAAAGACAACAGCTGTTATTTTTACATCATAGAACCCTAAAGATATTATTTTAAAAATAAAATACAACGTTATAATGTGAAAAACCATCCTAAAATTTAAATTAGTACATGTTGCTTAGACTTTTTTGATGAGTGTATATTAAAACTACGGCAAGTAACTGAAATATAATTTTATAATTATCATAGGACTGAACCCGAGGGTAAAGTTAAATCACTTATCTTTACGCTCTTAGTACGGGAGAAAAGTAGTCAAGTAAATGGACTCAGTACATTCAGAGGACTACATTGGGGTGTAAGGGGTGTCGAATAACATCTAAGACTTGAGACATCCAAGCCAACCTCACTTACACGTGGTGCACCCTGCTGAATAACGAACGAGACATTGGCGATAGCGGGGTGGTAGGGTTTTACAGCCTGACTGGGTCGCAACCTCCATGTATATGGCAAAAAAGCCCGTCATAATGATTTGCTTCTGCGGGTCGCGTTTCGGGATGAGCCTGCACATATCCAGCTTGTTGCAGGCCGGCATGACAGCAGCGACCGGCGATGGATGATGTGTCACTCGGTGGTCGCCATTGTTTTTGGATTGTACTGTGCTTACCTTCAGGCATAGTGCAGTCATTATGCCGTGCTACTATAAAAAAATACACAGGTGGAAAGGCGTATTCATGTGAACAAAGTCACGGGTACCAGATAGTTTAAGTTAACTGATTGATAAGAAATAAAATTCCAACTTTATAAATTTATATTCACAGAATCACAAGTTTGTTGAATTTACACGACCCTCGAATAATACGGTGGTCTATAACGTTCTCAACCCTTTCTCAAGTTTGAAAAGTTAGTTTGACTTTCTACGAATCTTTGAGTCGTTGAATGACATTTTCAGCGTCAAGCGTAAGTCGTATATTTGTTGTCATTTATAATATACCAGCGGACCCAGCGGACGTTATGCCGACCAGAAAAAAAAATCTTGCATGTTATATACCTAGGCATTCCTCATGAATTACTTTATCTACTGGTGAAAACCGCATGAAAATCCGTTCAATAGTTTTTGAGCTTATCGCGAACAGACAGACAGACAGACGTGGCAGAGAATTTTGTTTTATAATATACTAGTTGACACGTGCCCACTTCGTTGGGTGGTAATAGGCATTATCAAGCTACAACTTTTTTCTAGAACTCAATCATATATCTCTCATCGTTAAGGCAGCGATCATAAGAAACGTCTTCGTTCGACCATTTTTTCTCCGACTCCCCAGATATTAACGCCTACAACCTCACAAACTTTACCTCTTTATGATATTAGTATAGATAATATAACTAGTCAATAGCTTCTACCCGCGACTTCGTACGCATGGAATGGTTATTTTGCGCTAAGACGCAGCGGAAGCTCTCAAAAGAAAAAAATACCCGATTTTGCAACATTTTTCATTACTGCTCCGCTCCTATGCGTATGATATATAGCCTATAACCTTCCCTGATAAATGAGCTATATAACACTGAATTTTTTTTCCAAATCGGACCAGTAGTTTATAATATTAGTATAGATAGTATATATAGTATTAACAATCGCCACTGAATTTGCCAGCTTTAATATCAATGTAAAAGTTGTTAACAATTACACACAACCTCTGTTACTTCGGGATTATGGGAATTAGTATCGGATATTATATTCTACAAAGAATGTTTTGATAACAATATAGACCGTTAACTTAATAAACGTGTAATATTAATTACTACCTACCTACAGTGTAATATGTTTGTCCAATTAAACTTAATCGCAATGTTGTACCAACATGGCATAATCTTGTACTAGTTTCATTCTTTAAAAAAAATTAATGCGGTGATTGTTATTTTCCGTCAACTGTGAATTTAAAAAAGTTATTATAATATACATATAATAAAAATGTAAATCTAACGTGACTGTACTTTTTCGATTTTCGTGAAAAAAATTGTTGCAGTTGTCTTGGAATAAGTAATATAATACATATCGTTCATTTTTAGAAATGTCTGCCTGTCTATCTGTCTCTCTGTTTGTATGAACACGCATCACTGCTAAAATACTGGATTCACAATAAAACCGCATATAAGAAATCGTAAAGCATATCCATTTTTTTTATTAACGTGGGGAAATTCCTTATGGATACGCCACCCTCCCGGGGGACAGACTGTGATTGTTGGGGCGGCAAGGGATCGTACAATGCTAATCAACCTTGTAGAGCCGCTCCAACGGTCCGCCCGGCTGAAGGTCACCGCCGGGTTCCTACCGATAGAGGCAGACTGGGTCCACACCAGCTATCTCCCCTCGTCCGCCGGACCTGTGCTACAGGGAGGAGTCGGTCAAAGCGCCGCATCCTCCCCCCGGTCCTCCGTGGAGAAGGCCACTTAGAGGGCCTCCTCGCAGAAGGAGGCCATCGCTCGCCAAGCCTGGTCGCTGCCGAACATCGCCGAAACCACGCTCGGCAGCAACAAATCACGCCCTACCACCGCAGCCAGAGCGCGGCGCTGTCCCTCCCACACAGCACAGTCAGACAGAGAGCAGAGAAAAGTTTCATAAAGCATATCCTAGGAAGTAACTTAGTCTTTGTTTCATTAAAATCGGTCCAGTCTATCAAAAGTTATTGTACTTTTAATAACAACACGACTTAAGTACGAGAGAAAAGTACATAGTAATTGGACTTAATACATTCAAATGACTTTATTAGTCATTGTTTGTACATGAGGTTCCACGCAGACGAAGTCGCGGGTACAGCTATTGTAATATAAATGTATGAAATATATATCATAATCATATACCAAACGATTTTTACTTTCAAATTAACCAATGTTTTTATGATAAAATGCAAACTCGGCATGACTCGAGTATCGGAAAAAAATTTAATATTGATAAATGTTTGCTTTACAAACGGAAAAGAGTTTTTAATTAAAATGGAAAACCGAATGAAGGAATGTTCGATTGCTTAATGGCGCAACAGGATAGAGTTAGTACCTGGACAACAAAAGACTTTGAAATCAATTTTTTTCCATGTCAAAGCTTTTACTACGAGCTACTTGAAATTTTAATTTTATTTCAAATCAAACATCTATAGAAATTCAAACAAATATTTGATAACTATTTGCATTATGTTTGCCTGGAAATATTTTCATTGTGTTTTATAAACATTTTATACCTAAAATATTAATTAAAATGAAGTTTTAATATGTTTCTTCAAATATATATTCAGATATATAGATACTACGTTCCACATCTTGTTTGTATCTTAAAATGGATATAGCAAGTACCTTGTTGTAGATTGCGTCGCCCTTTATACCAATTGCTCTATATGTATCTAATAGTGGCACCGGTGTGTAATTAATTATTGAAATTCCCGTAGCTGAGAACATATCAAAATTGTATTTAGGAATCGATGAGCCTGCGACTATCACTCTTGCTTGTGAGATGAATAATAATCAATAATAAATGAATATAGAACGTTTTGAGTAAATGAATGTGTTTCTTTTTCATTTGTTTCTGGTTCTATCATTATAGTGCATTATGCTTTTCAGAACATTCTTTAAAATTAGTATAATACATAGTTTTAATTGCAAAAACTCGGAACTTTCAACTCTCTTACATTCATAATGATAGGGCCGATTGTAAAATGTACATATGAAACAAAATTCTATTAAAATTGAATATAGAAAGCTGAGCAAAAATGTTCAGTTCATTAATAAGTTATCGCTATTTATTCGGTCATTATACGTTAAACGGTTTTCTTTTTATTTAAAATGTTCTATTGTAAAATTGTTTACATTAATTTGCCAATATATAAACTTTACTATTCGGTAAACTATTACTATCTACGATTTCTCAAATTTCGCCTGACAGGTGCCAAAAATATTTCTCATATTTCTATGGAGTTAGATATAGAAATAGTTGAGAGCGTGTATTATATTTCTCGACCCAACATTGCGTAAAACATTTTAACAACGGTTAAGGTATCGCATCAATTGTCAACAACACCGAACCGATCGTATTGTTTTTCCTCACGTATTGTTCACGTAGACAATAGTAGTAAACGGTGTTTCCATCCCAGTGAGATATTATCATCCGAGCCGGTGCGGTGCGGTGCGGTGCGGTGCGGTGCGGTTGTACCCAGCGAAACGCGTAAGTGTAAACACGCGGACCCATTCCTACAGGAAGATATTTGTCGCGCAGCCGTGTCGCTCTTTCCTTTCATCGTTATGATTAATGACACATTATTTTTCATTGAAACAGCTGCCGCGTATTTTTTCCTACTTTCAAGTCGTCTGTTCCATGACGTGCACCTATTAGTCACGCTCTGAAAACTTTTCGATGTGGATTTTTAAGCTTGTTTTTCTATCGATCGCAAACATTTGAAGCGTCAGTTTGACTTTGATTTTTGTCGCTTGCAGCGGTTTAGTCCCGTGTTTCGGTATTGTTCTACCTTGAATAAGGACCATTTCAAAGAATATTTTCAGTACCCTTTTAAATAGTTCATAGTTTAACCAAATAGTAGATGGTATTCAAATTTTAATGTTAAATAATTTTCGATATCATCCAGCATTGATAGATTTTTAATCACTCATTCAGAAAAAAAAACCAGTTAATATAAAAACTGTGTTTGCGGGATTGCTGGCATGTATTAATTATTTCAATGAAATTATTGAAACTAATAACTAATATATTATTGATTTAGAAAATGATCCCATTTACATGTTGATTTGCAGAGCAAGACACAGCAAGACAAAGTAAAGCAGAGCAAAGTAGAAAATAAAAACAAAATAAGGATTCGATAATCAAAAATTACTATATAAAAAATGCTGGAAAGTCAAAGGCAGTTACAAGTCTATATAGCTATTATAAAGAGAAGGGATGTGATTTTATAATTGTAATGAATAAACTTGAAAAAAAATAATACTTTAAATATAAAATTCCTTGATCATATTAGCTTACATATAAGATTATTAAAAAATATTTTCCCTTGGTGAGTGAATAAATTTACAAAATTTATTTCTCACTAATAAGAACATTCTCTGGTCACTTACAAAGTTAATAACATAGAATTCTACCGGCACTTTCTGTCGGTGCGACTAAACAAACAGTCCCTTAGCTCGAATTTCACAAATTGCTGCGGCAGAAACGCGGCCTAAATATATTGAGTGAACCTTTGCCCAGCCGTAAAAAGGGCTTAAAGAAATCTCAAGAGACCTAATTGTAGCTGGATATTTTATAAGTCTTGCGGTCTCGGTAACCATAAATTTAATTATGTAGTAATAATAATAACCTTAATAATACTAATTATGCTTTATAACGAGTAAAAATTCTCATAAAATCCTACTTTGTTTGTGTTTACAAGAAGTAGAAAAAAAGAAATTGGAGTAGAACGTGAGATGTTCTTGATTTTTTTCAAATTGTTTTTCAATATCATGTTCTTCTACTGGTTCTTTTTTTATTCTGCAGAGTGCACTTTTTATTTGCTGTCGTTTAATTCATTATATACCTACGTCAAAAATCGTTGTATTTTAGGGCAACTATTGGGATTATTTACTTATTAGTTTTTGAAGTTATACTTCTTTTGGCGCGTTAGGGACAAAATGATGAGAGCAAATTTTTACGATGCGCGCGCACACTGTCAGCAAAAACTGAGACCCTAAAGTTATTACTATGCACGCGCACACCGTCACGAAAAACGGACACCTTGAAGTTAGCTATAGTGAACTTTTTCATTGTTAGTGTCGTTTTTTCTACAAACGTAGAATAAGGCTAAAGGTTAAATTTTTGAAAAGATCTAACTTATTTATTTTACTTTTACTTATTTATTTACTTATTTAACTTATAACTTCTAACGCATGTACATAAGTACACACACACTTTTTTTAAACTTAGTATTAGCTACTTTAGGACAGATTTTTTAATGAGATCATTATCTTTATGGCGGTTGCCTTTTGAACCTTTATAGCTTACATAATATATTATTATATGATATTACTGGTATTTGGAAGATTAGATAGTAGGTGGTAGAGCCACCCTGAATCTATTACTGGTTTCAATATAAATGGGTCGGCTCGCCCAGGATACTACCACCCTCTCACATAAAACCGACGTGAAGTAACAGTGCTTGCATTATTGTGTTTCGTTCGGTCAGTGAGACCGCCGGAGCCCACCTCACCTTCCGTCTCCGCTCCTCGTTTCCCCCCAATAAACGACTGGCAACGCAGTTGCTACTCCCCTGGTGTTGCTAGTGCCTATGAATGGCTGTGATCACTTAACATCAGGTGACCCGCCTGTTCGTTTGCCATCTATGATATAAAAAAAAGAAAAAATCTAATTTGTTTCTTTTAATTCTTGTAATCCCTTAATAATTTATTACAGGTAAAACTATAATCATACGAGGAAAGATAAAATTTTCATTATAAAATTTTCTAATAAAAGAATTGTTGGAATGTTTGCCCATAAATCATGCTTAAACAGCAGGTATAAAAGTCGATTACGTCATGGAATAGGACATAGAATACTTTTTATAACGATATAAAAAAGCGCTCCTTGCAGGCGGGCGCCTGTTGGTTATAACTTATGTAAACATAAATAACTATATACTGCTTTATGTAGGTGGATAGGTAAAATAGAGTCCCGTGAATTATTTAAAATACCTTAAAATAATATATAAAAATAATAAAATAGTATGCTTACTACTAACGGTATTAAAATTTAGTAATTTGAAAGGCTGTGTCAGATCGTGAATTACGAAAAAGTTATTAGAAAAATTTGCTTTTTCTATGTTTATACCATGACGAATAACATACATAGACATCCCATTTTCATACTCAGTAAGATGAGTAAAAGCTCTATAAGGTGCAAGCACACATGGAATACTGTTCTCACCTCTGGGACGGAGCATCTCAATGACACCTACTTCCTCTGGCCCGTATCCAATGTCGAGCGACTCGAATCATTGGTGACCAGGTGCTCCCCTTGGGGCTCGACACTTTGGTGCTCGTAGGGTCGTTGCGTCGCTTTGCTTCCTCTACATGATCTACCACGGAGTTCTGAAGAGCTGTTTGGAACGATACCTGCTACTGGGTTCCGTTACAGAACAACTTGTCATGGCCTAAAACTTTATCAGTGTTATCTCGATGGGTAGAAGTCGTGCACAGTGGGTTCTCACGTTCGTTTTTCCTGCGTTTCAGTTCTCTGGAATGAACTCCCAACGGCAGCGTTTCCGAACCATTACAATTTTGGTTCATTCCGGGCCAAGGCCAAGGGCCTGCAACATATCTGTGATTCTCCTCGTGTCGCAGGTGTCCATCCGCGGTGGTGATCACTTACCATCAGGTGACCCGCATTTAACACAATTAATATAAAAAAATAAAAGTGTTTTAGGTAAAGTGTTAGGTTTTACAACATAGTCACAGAGTCCATTACCGATTTGCCAGACGGTAAGTTCAAGTAACCTGACAAACGGCTATTCGTGTCAAAAGGCTATTATAGGGTGGATCAATATGTGAACAATGGCAAAGTCTGGAATTAACACCTCTCTGTGTGCATCCGCTCAAAACGATTGTAACATTAATGAACCAAAAAATAAGTAGGTTAAAAGATAAACCCTATCGAGTTTCTTGCCATTTCTTCTCGATGACTAGGTTGTTATCCGAACCCGTTGTAGTTTTAACTTTCATAAGCGCCTTTTTAGGGCCTAAATTGAATAAAATATTTATGATCATGAATATAATTATTGTTAACAAAAATTACAGTGATATTGCTTACAAATTCCTTTTTTTTTTTGGGGTTTTAGTCCGTGCGAGTCTGACATAACCCACTCTCTCCCCAGAGAGGGTGGTGTATCCATAAGGGATTTCCCTACGATAAAAAAAGATAGGTCGCGAATTGCATGTATCAGGCAACAGCCAAAGCCGAGGTGTGCCGCGCACCCTTGAGCTAGTTGTCAAAATAAAATCGGCTGAGTGCCTTAAGCGCTCGCCTTAGTAGTCCGGTGAAGCTGTTAAGACCTAGCACGGTCAATAGCGTAGTCAGTTCGAAAAAAAAAATCCATTTTTTTTTAACTTTATGGTATATATTTTTAGGTTTTTAGGTTTAGGCTTATTCATTATACTAATTTTACTATTATTATAATTTTTTTACTTTGTTTAATTACAAAGGACATATTTTATTTAATATCAAATTATTATTTTGGATAACCATCCACAATGGCATTCGATTCACTGTATTATGAATTGAAATTAACTTGAGATTCGATATAGAACTATTAGACTCTTATTCTCAAGTTTGTCGGCAAGTATCGGGTAATATTTTAAATAATTATACTGAAATAGACCCTTAAGTGAGATTCACTGTCGAATGTAGCCGACAGAAAATTTTACCTGTCCGTATAATTCGATAGCAACTGACTTATTTGTTAGATTAAATTCATACATTGGGCCGACTATATTAAGTACGACTAAGATAAATCAATTTTTCACGGCATTATTTAGGCTATATTTATACACTTGTCCATAGGAGTTAAGCTATAGTAATAAAATTTAACAGATGTAACTTGAGTACGGTAAACACGGGAAAATGGAGAGATTTAATATATCACTCTATATTTAGTTCTTAGTAATGTAATAATTAATGTTACAATTAAAAATAAATAAAAGACAGTCGCGATTAACTCAAATAAAATGCCTAGTTTCTATGAAACGACGAAACCATTTTACACAAAGCCACATACACAAGCAAACATCATAATAAAATCATTGAAAACATAATAATATACATTTGATTTATGAATAAATTTGTCATTGTGTAAAAATAATACATTTTTTTCTACAATCTCGCGTGGCGATCAGCAAATAAAACGTGTATGCATGACACAGTAATATGGCATACTCTGTGAATGGTTGCTAGAAATAAAAAGAGTTTTATTTGCAGGATGCAGTGTCCCTTTGATGACGTAGCAAAGGCAACTGCCGCCGCTGAGTTGTGGTAATTAGAAACGTTCCCATGGATACATCTCAATGTGGTTGCTGATATACAGGGTTATTCTGTATTGTTTATCCATCTGGCTGTTTTATATTACAAATTGTTTTTGTTAATTTTATACATATTTGAGTTGTTTGAAGTGTATGAAGCCCAAGTGCTCGCTTGAATAAATATATACCGAAAGCTTTCTTTGAATTCATAATTGATTACAAGCCTGATTTTTATTGTCATAGTAGTCCTGCTTATACTTAACGATACCAAGAACAAATATCTTCTAATCATTAAAAAATATAAATAATAGCTGAGAAGAAATATAATTATATACATTTAATAAAAATATGTACTTTACTCTCCATTGAATACCTAATGTTTGTGTTATACGTTAGCGCTTGATCACAAACACACCTGATATTCATTGGTCGGTAAAATGGTCAAATATTGTAAATATAAAAACAAAGAAAGGGACAGACGTTCAAGTAAAATATAACTATGAAATTTTAATAATATCAATAATACTTTATTCAATTTAGGCCCTGAGGAGGCGCTTATGAACGTCAAAACTTCCACCGGTTTGGAAAACAACTCAGTCAGCGAGAAGAATTTTGCAGATTAGTAGATACTAGTGGGCGCCCAGTGGTCGACATTCGACCATAGTTCATTGATTTTTTAAAGGGATAAATATTATAATAATAGTTGTATGTTATAATATCATTGAATTTAATCATTGAATGTAGAATGAAAAAGGGTAATATGAACGTAAGAGTAAAATAATACATACAGTCGAGCATGGCAACCTTTTTTGAAGTCCTTTATTGACAGATGTCAAAATGTCTTTTTTATTTACATGTGTGTATGTTGTGTAAAATTGAAGCAGTATTGCGAGTAATGCATATTTTAATTAGTTTAATGTACTTTTAATGCGTTTTATATAAAAAAATTAGCTTTCTGCACTTCTCCTCCATATAAACTTTAACTATGCCAAATTTCACGTTCATCCGTTCGTCCATTTCTTTTAAAAAGGGGTTACAAATTTTAGGCTTCACGTATTAATATATATGATGATGATGATAAAGAGTGTAAAGTTTGACTAGCTAACTAACTAAGTTTTTAACTTACAATTGTTTATGATAAACTCTGTAGTTTCGTAAAAAAATGGGAAAAAATGAGAAAATATTATAAATTATATTTTAAAGTTGAATAACTTCGAAACGCGTCGGATTATCAAAAAATTATAAGATAGCTTTTTTGTAGAGCGTTCAATTTTATACAATAAAATGTTTTGGTCCAGCCTTTGTAATGAACCATTAAAGAGTTATAAAATTCTAAGCACAAAATAACAAGCTTTCCTATATTAATCATACGGGAAATTGGAATTTACCGTGCGGCATATCTTAATATTAATATTAAGGGCTGTGGTATTCACAATATTTATTTTTCATAATTTCCAACAATAATTTCCAATATATTTAAGAGAGAAAAAAATAGTCGAATTTTTTAAATTAGTGTAATCTATTTAGAATGACTTAGCTATAGGTATAGTTTAGTGCAGTTTACATTTATCGCTGTTTTTCATTGTTTACGATGAACGGTTTGGTAGGTGGTAGACCCATGCTAAAGCTATTACTGGTTTTAGCATTGAATGGGTCGGCTCGCCCGTGGTAGTACCACCTTCTCACAGAAAACCACGTGAAGTAACATTGCTGACATTGTTGCGTTTCGTTTGGTCAGTGAGAGCGCCGGAGGATCACCTCCCTCCCATCAACCCTCCCTCCTGCCCCTCTCCCCAATTCTTTCCCTTCCCTCAACCATCCCCTCTCCCCCTTCCCCCCAAAATACAGGCTGGCAACGCACTTGCGACTCCCCTGGTGTTGCTAGTGTCTATGGACGGCGGTGATCAATTAACATCAGGTGACCCGTCTGTTCGTTTGCCTCCTATGACATAAAAAAAGGAAATCCTAATATCATAATGGTTAATAAAATGAAATATGTTCTTTGCAATGGAAAAAATAAAATATATCATCGGGCATATATAAAAAAAATGTCTAGCTGTGATAAATTCATGTTTATAATAAATAGCGTTTAAAAGTTACTGAAAAAAAATGTTCATACAATTATTTATAAATCAAAATTTTCACCTGTAAAGGTGTGATGCGCATTAAAAAACACAACGTTAACCGGCTACCAGGTATCCTGAACCCTGTTTCGAAGGGCATAATGAAGATATATTAAAGACCAACTTTTCTAAAAGTCTCGTTCTTTCAACGTTGCTGGTTTTTGTATTAAGGTGTCGCAAAAAGTCTAGTTACATTAACTAAAATTTTTGTCTTTCGTTATCCTGGAGAACCCCTTGCGTTTTATCGGACAAAAAGTATCCTAGATGTAACCATATCCTAGACGTAATATTACAAATATTGGTTGTCACTATGTTAAGTTTCGTCAAAATTGGTTCTGTACTTTCAGAGTGATACGTGTTCACAAGCACAGACAGACAGAAATACAGACAAAAAATGTAAATTTTTTCGCTTCGTTAATAACTAAGTCTACCCCGATCAAAATTTAAAAAAAATATTTAATGTACAGATTTGGCTTTGTTACAGTTTTTATTATAGTATAGATAGAAGATATAGATAGTTCGATTCTTCAATGATATTAATATCACTAAAATTCGACAATAGCTATAAAGATTCATCTGATTACAATTTTTCAAATAATTCGTTTATTTTTTTCTATAAGTAATTGCTATTATCTGTTCAGAATAGTGGTATGGCTAGTACCGGTTCGTTCCCTGTTGACACACGGCTGGGGGGGATGAACGTATGTGTCGATTCAGACGCACTCTTCAAGGTGCGTTTATTTGCACTTCTTTAGAAACAGGTGATGCGTCTCGTTCACGCCCTTTCGACTGGAAAATACCGTATTTTTTACACTTTTCGTTTGCCTATTTTCTACTCCAACGAATACAGTTGTATCACTGCGAATTCAATGAGAACACCAGATATTTATATTTCTCTGCCGGTTGCGGTTTTGCACGGGTGTACTGTTCGGAGTTACACAACTGAACTGCTCTTTAGGTATTATATATGATATGTGCACAGCGTGCACTTTAACATTTTATTATAGACAATTTATTTGTATTAGTTCAGTTCGCAATCACCACTATTGTTCGCTATTTACCATTAGCGGCTGATTAATATAAACCGTTAATAACCCTTTTTCCTAATAAAGGAAACATTTACCATTTAAAATATCTCTTTCTTCATGTACTTACAAAGAAAATGAGACCGATTCTTCCTTTTACCGTACAACCATATAATAAAATATAATAGGAACTCAGTCTATTAATTTTACAAATTGATTTCAAAATCTTTTTACTGTCTTCTGCCCCACTCACTAACTTTTTTATATGGTGATTATTTAAACCATATTTTTCACTTTTCTGTATAACTTTTCAAAAGTCTCCTTTCGTACAAACCATGGAAAATTACGAAAGAAGGGTTAGTCAAATGAATCAAGACTTCGCCTGTGTAAAAGAATGGGCAGATGCTTACTGTTTGGTCTTAAATCCGAACAAGTCTAAGTTTATGGTTTTAGGATCAAAAAAACAAATTGTAAATATTACGCTCAATCGACCCGTGATCATGATATCCAACGAACCCATTGAGCGTGTATCAGAGTCTCGTAATCTTGGTTTGCTTATGGATTCATCCCTGCGTTTTGAAAAGCATGTTCTGGAGGCAACACGTAATTGCATGTATCGACTTAAGCTTCTATATAATATTCGTCCGTACATTAGTACAGAAGTTAGAGTTATGTTATGTGAGTCGCTCCTCCTGTCTAAATTAAATTATGCTGATGTTGTGTATGACTCCTGTCTTCTTAATAAAACAAAACGGCTTATACAAAGGGTACAGAATGCCTGCGCGCGTTTCTGTTTTCATATTCCACCACGAACTCATATTACGCCTTTTCTAAACCAAGGACAACTCCTAAAAATGGAAAATAGGAGGCAGTTACACCTAGCCACACTATTATTCGGTGTGATAAAAACCGGGAAGCCTGAATATCTTTATGAGAAACTAGTTTGGGCAAGAGATCTGAATAGTTACAGAACTCGAGCTTCTAAGTATTCCTCCTCATTTCGAGGCAGTTTTAAGTTTGCTGCTACCAAATGCTGGAACGACCTACCCCCTCCAATGCGCAATCTTAACGCATTACTTACATGTAAAATTAATTATAAAAAGTTTTTATTATTATCGCAATGTTTGTAAACTAAAGGTTTTGCATCCAATTTGAGTTGCATATATATTTTAGACACGCCTGCAATTGCATCATTGTATGTGGTTTTATGTATCCTACTTTTTTATTTCATTAATTTCCCTTATATATATTATTACCTTTTTATGTACCGTATTATTTTTTGTACATTACTTACTCTCCCTATATATATTATATTTTATAATTTTAATTCATATTTTAATTAGTTTTTTACGCACCGTGACTTGCATTGGGTTTCAGCTGAAAATCAGCGCTTAGTGTTTCTCATAACGCTAGCATATGCTGAGCTGGATATCATTTCATAATGCATAGATATGCATATTTTTTGTCCATTCTTGTATACTTGTATTTTATGTTGTGCTTTATGAATAAAATATTTCTTTCTTTCTTTCAAATAGATTTTGAAGAGATACCCTTATATATATTCGGCAACTGGTTTTTATTTGTACCGACTTTTATTTTATTCTTTATTGTAGATACAGAAAAATGCAAAGGTGAAGTTGTTTTTGTTGTTGCTTTCATTGGAATTCATTTCCTGCTTGCTAATTGTTTTTCACACAAACTAGAGAGTTTATTTGAAATTATTGTTGTTTCCAGTAAAACGCTACTGTTATGTTAGTTAAATGTATGCAAGTTTTGCTGCATACAAATAAGGCAAAGTAAATTCCTATGAAACAGGAATTTAGTAGCGAATGAGTGAAAATGTAATATTGTTTATTCAATAGTATTCGCTTTTCGAAGGCTTTAAATATCACTGAGTTGCTTACGTACGAATTTTAACTGTCTTCAGAAAGTTCCTTGAGAAACTACACAAGTTATTGCTCATGATTAACTGAAGATCGCTTATCAATAGAGATTAGTTTCACTCAAAATAGCGAGTCTTGATATGATACAATGTGATTCAATTTTTTAATTTATTCTCTGAGAAAGCGATATTAATTTTATTTACTACTAATGACCCGTCTTGGCTTCCTACTAAAACATCTTTGATTTAAATAAATTTCTGGCGCTTTTACATTTTCTGTTCATAAAAACCAAAGAAGTTTCGCAATTATGTAATACACAAATAACTTTGTCTGATGTACTTTACGATTTTTATTTTATGTCTATTTACAATTTATTGATTTATATCTTACGTATTTTCTAATTTAAGTAGGTATATATAGTTTATTGTTGACTTATTCAAAAGACTACAGTTGTTATAGTTATGGAAGTGTATGTAGGAAACTTTCTTAATTACCATTGCATTAACATACAGAGATTCAACAAACTGTTAGCGCAAAAAAGAACTTTTTTATCAACACTGCTGTCGATATGCAAGTCCGTATATGCCATGCCGGAATCCACTAGTTTATAATATAAGCTGGCTTATGTCAAAATTCAAAGCGTTGAAAAGTCATTTACCAAACGAACAAAATGTCGAAGGTTTATTGGAAGGAACTTAAAAATAGTTTGTTTTATATCATAAAATGTTATTTATTTATTATTTACTTCACTTATCGATTATTATTAAGCACAATAATTTTCTAATGAAAATAAGTAAACAACTATTTCAGCATTTAACTCAATTATCGTAAAATTTCGAATTCATGTTTTCAGAGGTATAGGAATGGACATAGTTTAAATTTAACCCAGTATAAAGTAATGTTCCTGAGAGATAGGAAAATATCTTTTGGTTTATTATTGCGAGCGAAACTGCGATCAAAAGTTAGTATAATATGTTTAATTATAGACTAAATTTAATCTAAATATTATCATATCTCAGATCACTATATTTTATATTTGTTTTAAAAACGGTTATTTCAACTTCTAAGATTTCGAATCAAAGTATCTGTAATAAGTAGTTTTATCGCATAGCAACTCTCGAAATTCCTTTTCGAATGCACGAAAGCGATTCATAAGCCTTGCTTCGTTTCCCTCAACTCGTCTGCAATCTTGTATCTCTGGAGTTTAAGTGTTTGACCTCTCTTTGCCCAAATGAAGCTCACGAACGTTTCTGCAAACATAATATTCTAGTACAATTCATTCTTATTAACAGCGAAATAGAGTTCAGAATTTGTTGAATTTTAGATACGAGTATGATTGCGGGCTTGTGCCTTTTGTATTTCTTTTTCCGTTTTTGCTCTTCCACCACGAGAATTTACCAGGTAAAATCCAGCTCTATTTGCTTCAATCTCGGAGAAACGTGAAGTGAAATACTGAATATGTACATTTTTTGCCATTATTGTAATACATACTTTACTTGGTTTTATATAATTGCTTTTTTATTTTACTTATGTAGTTAGCTTTGTTCAGCTAACTATTTACTCCACGACGGCTGCTATCGAATACCATATCGTTTATGTGGTTGCTGCGAAGTTAAAGTGTAAATTTTTTATCGGCTCTAATTTTCGAAACTGTTAAACAGATGTTGGCGACATTTTAACCGGGGGGATAGAAGAATCTTTGAACCATTTAAGTTACATATTATCACACTTTTCTAGAGTTACACAATATCTGTTAAATCAATAGAGATAATTTAAAATCGATAAAAGAACTTGAGAAGTAAGACAAAAACAATAATAATTAATGTAGATAAAAAGCGTATTTTCTATAAAACAGGAAATCGTTTTCCCAACAACGAAATCACAGATACTAGCTAATATTTAATAATACATCATTACTAATTAGTAGCTGTTACCTGGATTTTCGGCCGCCTGGAATTTAGGAAAAACATTTTTGTTCAGTGTAAGTTGCGCAGTTCTGGAAGCTGCTTCATTAGTTTATTATATTTGCGTAGAGTCCTATTTTTCTAAAATACAAGTAGCCTAAATTACTTCTTATAACATCAGATATCAGTGAAAGTTCTGTCAAAATCGGTCCAACCAGAATCAGAACAAACATACAGATAATAGACAGACAACAATGAAAAAAATGATGTTTTGTTATATCTAACGTATATACTTTCATTTGCAATGGTCAAAAGTTGTTATTTTGACATTACTAACAGACACATCTATTTTATTTATGTGTAGAGATGATCACAGCATCAGTATGACCTTTCACTATATAATATACCAACAATGTAATTAAATACATATAATGAATATTGTTGAATCTGCGTATTGCATATGTACATTACATTGAAATATCTGATTGCGATGAATAACTAACAATTAACCATTCAATAATATTTCATGGAAATATGTTATGATGCCGGATAATTGTTTTTCATGTTTATCTACTGCGGTTGTTTCCCTGCGGCATAATTTAATTATTGGATACATAATAAATACGTCATACGTAATTAGCTTTTATTATCATCTATACGCGAGTGATAAAGCAGAGTAAACTGTATGATTTCAGTTTCAATAAAAAGTAATTTTCTCCTTATAACGTTGCCATCAAACTGAGGATAGTATCGAGTTGTAACACAATTAGCAGCCATTGGTCAAAATTCGATGCTAATTCATTTTTATTTCATTTCAACATTATTGTGGTTTTTACCATTGGATGCACCACTATAATGATTACACATGTATATTTTCATTCTTTGACATTAGCTGCACCGTGTACAAATAAATACATTATTATTTCTGAAATGGAACTTCTTATGGGTGAGTTTTGAAATGTTAATAGTCAACCTTTTTGTGTGACGAAAACTGGTGGGGATAAACACTGTGTCGGTTAGAGTGCCGAAAACACCGGTTTTCGTCCGATCATCGAAGTATTATGTCGGGCGCGGTCGGTACTTGAATGGATGACCGCCTGAGATCGCCGTGTTCCGTTGGCTTTCTGTTGTATTTTTTTTATTGAATTGTTTCCCTGCGTTACAAAAGTTTCACTTCTATCGTATACGACTTTACGACAACTCTGTTTTTTCATTTTCAATTTATGGAGACTACATTTAAAATTGAAATACATGTAATGTAGGTGATTGTATGATAAAAGAAGTAGAGACATTTAACCGTAATTAGTTTCTTTGAACTATTTCGCTACTGTAATACTTTTTATTCTAAACGCGATTTTGGATGAGGTACCTACTCCTCCAATCTCATCATCATTGGTTATCATCTATAACAATGAAAATAACATGAATTCAATGAAGTGCAAGCCTTATTAAATTCGATGTTGTTTACTAATTATTGTAATGTATGTAGTTTCATAAATTTTTATAACGCCAACCTACATAAACCGCAGATAAGATGGCCGCTGTTAGTACAATATTTCGCTATGTCCCGCTGTAATTTTAAATAGATATCTCTTACGACTGTCAATATTGTTTATAACGTATTATAATTATTCATTCTATATCAATTGAAATTGTAAACATGTTAAAAATAAAAGTAGTTATTATAATTTTTTATTTATAAGCCTTAAGTGTTTATGAGAACACTTACCAAGGCTCGAGCTCTGAAGCGAATATAACTTTCTGCCAGAGTAATATTTTTAAAAACAAAATTTAATTGAATACAAAAGTGAAGCTATGCTATTTAATAATACTTTCCATAAATACACCCGACCCGCTTGCTAACGAGCCGGCCATGAATATTCCTGATTCCTTGCATATTCAACAGAACATGAATCACAATACTTTTATATTTTAGAATTTATTTAACAGAAGCAAAGGGTTTAATTGATTTGTAGACCGGATTTTTTGGTTACTGGTAAAGAATACATAAATCATACTGATTGGAGTAAAGGAACGTTCATTCGGCTTTCTATTACCCTTATTATTAAAATCGGTACTTGAAATGAGGTTAAGTTTATCTCACTAAAAACTCTTTTTTGTAATTATGAAAACTAACTTTTGCCCGCAGCTTTGCTTGCTTAATGTAGATCTGATCTATCCCTCGTGTACAATACATTTGTTCTGGATAAATGGAACCCTGGAAAAAATTACATGACCTTTTCTGTATCCCTGACATTGTTGTTGACAACACGAGTAGTCAAGGCACGGAAGCGTAAAAAACAAACAAAGTTATTTTCGAATTTATAAAACACCAGTGTCCTTAGTATCAGTACTAAGACACGAGACATGAGCAAAGGCTCATGGAAGACCAAGATTTGTTGACAATTTCAAACGCATTGTAGTCGATAATTAGGTACTTTCTCAGTATATGTGTGAGCGAGAATTATTGAATAATTTTAATTTCATCTCTATTTATTTATCCGACGGCGAAATTGAATAGATTCAAAATAGTACACGAATTTCAAAACTCGATCTCTT
Source organism: Antheraea pernyi (assembly GCA_015888305.1). Classification (NCBI taxonomy): domain Eukaryota; kingdom Metazoa; phylum Arthropoda; class Insecta; order Lepidoptera; family Saturniidae; genus Antheraea; species Antheraea pernyi. Next base: position 1,160,828 of record MU158764.1, on the reverse strand, counting down.
ATGTGAATAGGGACGTCGAAGTTAGGTAATTAAAAGTTAATAGCCTAGAGAATCAAATCCTTACTATTGGTTACTAATATTATAAATGCGAATATGAGTTTGTTTGTCATAAAATCTTGCATACACTTTGTAAGGGATAGAGAAAAGGACATTGATACGCAATATAAATCCATACAACGGCATACACCAATTTGTTGACATATTTAGCTGTTAGGTATGTCAATTAAAACTAAAAACTTATTTCTAATCATGGTAATTTTTGAGCATTCTGCGTTCACTGTTCGCTAATGTGAGGGAAATAATTATTTGTGTGATGTTTATATACCAAATTAAAAAAATGGTATACTGATAGATTTAAGCATAGCTTTCGGACAAACCTATAACAGCGGGAGCAAAGCCTAGAGCAGAAGCTATTATTGTATAATTTATTTTACATAGGTGAAAATTTGTACGTTAGAATACTTGTAATTATATTCAATAACTTAAGTTTGTTGATGTGACAAAGTGTTTTAGATATAAAGATCATTTTTGTTATAAAAACTTTATTTAACGAAACAAAATTATACGCGCCTCGAAGCTGTTCTACTTACGTGGCTCTTGATTTACTTATTAAATTCTCAGAAAATTGGCGAAGTTCCAAACGTTAAAACTATTCAAACATTTCATAAGGCTTAATAAGCTATTATGCGAAGCCTTTGATATATTAAAATGTTTAAATTTATAGCTACATATAAAATTGTAGATAATTCTAATAAGAAAGGAGTTCGCGTACTTATATACGCACGTGTAAAGTTATGCTTCTTTGGCGTGAATATAAAAATAATCTTTTTAAATATTTTAACCGTTTCGAACGAGTTATAAGGTCAAATTACGGTATTAAATATTATTAATGAAAGAATTAAATATTATTAATGCATATATATATAAATAAAAAGAGTGACTATAAATATGAATTAATAAGTTTATAAATGACAGGTGTAAAATTATATTTAAAACGGGCTTTATAAGGGTATACTAACGAAGAAAATTAATCCAAATTTTCCCTTAATTGTATTGTGTCCATGTATTGACATAAAATAGCAACTGACCAACTGGACGTCAATCTGTCTTCTTTTTTTAATTTATGTACTATATTCTTTTACATCAAGATTTCCCAAACAAGAAGGTAACCCAAATTTTTCACTATTCTGTACAATATTTCTATAATGGTAATTATTAGGCAGGTGATTATAAAGGCAGCTAATAATCACTAAAATGAAAAGTAACTCGATTGACATACATATGAGAAAATGGTAATTAACTGTTCTGTTTTCGCATATTTATATATAGATAATAATAAGCCATTTTATGCCGTATAAAGGAGTGTTTCTAGTGCACGAGACAACATATATTTAATAAACTGTCTTACTCATTAAACGTGGTAGAGAATAACGGTGTTTGAAGTGAAAAGTTAAGAAAGTAACTTTACCTTTTATATGCGGGGGGACTTTGTTGGTTTTATAAAATATTGGAGTTTAGTTAACATTGTAAATTTTAATTTAAATAGTTTGGAACTTAATACTTAACTTTAACAATATTAAACTTTTATTTGTTCGTAAAAAACATCATTATTATCAAAAGCGAACTGAAGCGTGTTATGTGTGGATACCGCGTTAATTGATACATTTGAATTATTGCGACTCTTCGGCGAAGGAGAACACCTCGATGAAACCGTGCTATGGTAGTAGTAGGTAAGGCTTTATTAAGCCCGTCTAATTAGCTACCACCCTAAAGCGAAAAATCTGTCCCCAAGCACATGTTGATGTGTTCTCCTACAGCTGCACTTGGAAGTCAGTCTCCTCTAGGTTAACCGTGTCTTAGACCACATTGTACTACATTTACAATTGTACATTGAAGCTAATACTAGTTTTAGCATGAATGGGTCGGCTCGACCGGGGTAGTACCACCCTCTCACAGAAAACCGACGTGAAGTAACAGTGCTTGCATTGTTGCGTTTCGTTCGGTCAGTGATAGCGCCGGAGACCCACCTACCCTCCCGTTCCCCTTCCTTCTTCCCTTCCTCTCCCCGCTCCAACACAGGCTGGCAACGTACTTGCGACTCTCCTCATGTTGCAAGTGTCTATGGACGGTGGTGATCACTTAACATCATAATCTGTTCGTTTGCCTCCTATGAATTAAAAAAAAATATCCGTTATTTAATATTAGATGAGATTCTGGTTATATATGGTATAAGAAAATCTTCTATTTTTTGTCTCTAAATAGTTACAGGGATGTATGTTAAAAATGTGTGTATTGTAAAAACATATAATATCACAATCATAATCATCGTATATAGAAACAGAAATTGAAACAAGTCATATAAGATATAAGCGGTGTATAGTGTATAGAGAAAAAAAAATGATACAAAAATCTTAGTTTCAGGTGAAAGTAGTAAAGTATTTTTCTACAATATTAAATAAATTATATATAGTTTTTACAAAATGAACAAAGTATACGTAAAGAATGTCAACGACATACTAACACATAACAAGGTTTGGATTGTCATAAGCATACCAATATCTTAACCACTAAACATTTCCTATTCGATCTTATAGAGATACTAATGAAATTAAAATAGGGCTAAAAACATCCCCTTTTAATAATAAAAGACTTTTTCAAATCGGTTCATAAATGACAATGTTCTGAGGTAACAAACATTAAAAAGAATAGAACCGAGTTGAGAACCTCCTTTTTGAACTTAGTTAAAAATATAATAAAAATAAACACTTTGAGAGTTTTTGGCGGGATCTTGGAATGCCATGTAGTGCTCTTTATATTTTATCTATAATCTTGTGTTATTTGGCTCTATATTGTGTAATTTTGGTGGTGCTTTACGTAATATAGTTTGGTTATTGTGCAAAAATGAAATGGATCGGAAATAATACCACGGAGCATGGATTCTGATTTGCCACAAAAATTCCCCAGCAAAGTTCTAACAAGATGGCCACCATCTTGTTAGGTCATTGAAATTATATCAAGAAAGTTGTAATATCGATACTCACTTGACAATGGCAGTAATAGTCTACTAGAAGACTGGTTGCCAAAAATGGAATAGAAGAAGAACTTGTAATACTATTAACTACTCGACAATGGCAGTAATAACCTAAAACATTGGTTGCCAAAAATAAAGTTAAAAAAAACCTTCATTCAATCTGTACCGTTACGTTACGATATGAAGTTTTTTTATCTGTAGATATTTTACTATGAACAATATTTTTTATTAAAAAGTTTTGGCGCCTCCCTTGGCAATGACCCTTACTTCCCTTGTGAGATGCGCCCCGTAGATTGGAAGCGGCGCGCTGGAATCAAGGAAATTTGCAATATGTCCGTTTGGAAGTGTGACCATGATTGGACATCATTTGAATTGTCGAATTTCTTTTATTTTAATTAATATAATGAGATATAAATCTTGTTATGTCAAAATAAATAAATTTTACATTTAGAATTACCCTATATAAAGCAATGATAAATGCGTCGTGACACAGTGGTATTAAGCACAACTATTGGAACAATAGCTCGTGTGTTCGATTCCTAACGTGTATAATTTTTAGCTCTTTGTACGGGTGTTAAATGTCTGTCTGTATATAGATTACCGTAAAACAAGCGCGGTGTTATTACAAAAAAGTTAATCAAATACTTGGTTTAAAAAGGTTTCGAATTAAACGCACCGCGCTCGCCCTAGGCAAGGTTATCCTTTTTCACAAGTCTAACCCAACGTAACCAAAACGAGACAAAAGAGCAAGAGGGCGAACATTCAGCGACCGCGGTGCATATAATTCGAAACCTTTTTAAAGCAAGTATTCAATACGTATTTAACTTTTTCCTAATAACACCGTTAATGTTTAGGTCAGAATTATTTAAATATATGCTTGCGTATATACGCATATTAGTTATATAACTAATATACTTATATAATTATTTTTTATGGAGAATTGTAGAATGCTGCTCTAAAAAACGTTATGAACGCACGAACACTGTAAAAAGTGGCTTTTAATGTAGTTATTCATAACGAATCCGGTTTATTCAATAATCATGACATTCAACATGTTCGCGCCGCGACGCTATAAAGAATTGAGAACTGTAGTACATTTGGCAGCCTCCGTTTCAAAATAATTAAACTTTATTCACTCGTTTATTACGTACTAGCTGACCCGTGCGACTTCGTCTGCACCAAATCGGTTATTACCGGTTTTGATTGTACTTTTAAACGCGAAAAATCTAAATACATCTCAAAACCCGATTGCAGCGATACCTACTGTTTCAAATTGTGAATCCTAACTATCCAGGGACTCACTCAAACATATACCCAGTTGGTATGTGAGAAATATTTTAAAATATGCTTAGAACCCGTTCGCAGCATCACGTACCAGGTCCAATTAAGATAACAAATAACCTACATATATTGCCGATAAATGTCTTCCCAGTACGTTGTCCCAGTACCTTCTGTCCCAATAAGCCTACAACCCGTTCGTAACATCATCTACCGGGTTCAATTAAACTAAAAACTAACCTACGTATATTGGCGGTAATTAAAAAAAAGCTTGAGAGGTCCATGGACCTCCAGTTGGAACGTAGTTTCTTTCCCTTTTTTGTAGGCCTTTACTATACAGTCAGTATAGTTACATAATAAAATATCAAGTTGATAGAGTTAAATTGTAATTTAAAATATATTCATAAAATAAATAATGATAAATTAAACACTGAATGACATCATAACTTGTATTAAAACTTTTTCAAACTACATTGTATTAAAGAAAAACATAAATATTAAAAAGATATGAGCAAGATGTGTCAACTGTCACTTGCCTGTGACTATTTGTCTAAGAGCTAGGCAACGGTTTCGACAGCGAATTGGCTGCCGGTAAACCTTTACAGGCAAAAATATTGAACTTTATATAATTTTAGAATGTTTTGTTTTTCACTAACTTTTAAACGCTACTAAAACGTGAATTTATTATTGCCAGACATTTTTGATATTAACAATAATGTGCCCGATGCAATTTTTTGTAAATAAAGAAGTATGTTCAAACCATGTTAAGATATCTGTAATTTTATTGAAGTTATATTTCTTTTGGCGCGTTAGGGAAAAATGATGAGAGTAAATTTTTACGATGAACGCGCACACCGTAACAAAAAAATGATGAGAGTAAATTTTTACGTTGCGCGCACACACCGTCACGAAAAACCGACACCCTGAAGTTAGCTATAGTCAACATTTTGTTTCTTTGTATTTGTTGTTTGTATTTCTTTATATTAAAACTTTCATTGTATTAAATACCTTTTTTTTATTGTTAGTGTCGTTTTTTCTACAAACGTAGAATAAGGCGCAAGATAAAATTTTTGAAAAGATTTTTACTTGTTACGCCAAAGAAGTATAACTTCTAATGCGTGTACATAAGTACACACACATACTTTTCTTTAATATTATTTTATTTCAACATAAAAAAGGGTAAATTAAAAATATAATGTATTTTTTTATGTCATAGGAGGCAAACGGACAGGTGGGTCACCTGGTGTTAAGTAATAACTACCATACATAGACACTTGCAACACCAGGGGAGTCGTAAGTGCCTTACCAGCCTGTGTTGGAGGGGGAGGAAGCGGAAGGGGAGAGGAGGAAGGGGAAGAGAGGTGGGCCCCTCCAGTGCTCTCACCAATCGAATGAAACGCAGTAATGCAAGCATTGTTACTTCACGTCGGTTTTCTGTGAGAGGGTGGTACTACCCCGGGCGAGCCGACCCATTCATCCTGAAACCAGTAATAGCTTCAGCGTGGCTCTACCCCCTACCAAAACCTATGTATAGAATAACTTAGCTATAGCTCTAGCTTAGCGCAACACTGGCTGTATAATAAAGATAGCCATAATTGTAGAAACGCCTGGTTAACAAAATAAAATATGTTCTTTGCAAGGGAAAAAATAAAATGGTTTGAAATGAATTATTTTGTTTATAAAGAATATCATCAGGCACATTATTGTCAATAACAAATTGTCTGGCTGTGATAAATTCATGTTTTTAATCTATACTTAATATTATAAAGAGGTAGAGTTTGTGAATTTGTGAGTTTGTGAAGTTGTAAGGAGTAATCTCAGAAACTGCTGATCCGATGTGGAAAATTCTTTCAGTGTTATATAGCTCATTTATCAGGGAAGGTTATAGGCTATATATCATCACGCTAAGATACATAGGAGCGGAGCAGCAATGAAGAATGTTGCAAAATCGGGGTATTTTTTCCTTTTCAGAGCTTCCGCTGCGTCTTAGCGCAAAATAACCATTCCACGCGTACGAAGTCACGGGCAGAAGCTATTAACTAATTATATTATCTATAATCTAGACTAATAATCTATACTAATATTATAAAGAGGTAGAGTTTGTGACGTTGTAAGGGGTAATCTCAGGAACTACTGGCCCGATTT